>RJWM01031219.1:0-22638 GCA_004363535.1 Dasyprocta punctata
TACCTGGCTATGTGGTTCAGAAACATTTGGTACTGGCTCACAGGATGTCTTAGTTACTTTTCACTAGTTACCAAGACAGAATACCTGACTCCCAAAATTAGGGAAGGAAAGGTTTATTTCTTACAGTTTCCTGGGTGTTTCAGTCCATACTTAGTTGGCTCCAAGGCAGCATGGTGTGGCAGGACTGCCATTCGTGGCAACCACAACAGCAAGGTGAACCAGTGAGAGAGAGAGGGAGAGAGAGAGAAAGAGAGGGAGAGGGAGAGAGAAAGAGAGGAAGAGCAAAAGAGAGAAAGAGGAAGACCTGCCTCCTTTACACTGTATCTCAGCTCCACCCCTGGGTGGGTGCAGCACTCACATCACCAATCCTGGTGCTAGACAACAAATCGATCACAAGCAAGCGCCAGACTCAGCCCCATCAAAAGTATATGAGAACTTGGGGGTACGTAGTATCACCCAATACACAGGAGGAGTTTGGAAAGGCTTGGAGATGCCAGATAGAGAAGCCCTGGAATGCTGAAGTCTGACCTTCTTGGGAGAGGGGTCAGTGCTCAGAAGACCAGAATGCTGACTAAAGGGTAGATGGTAAAGACCTGGTTCAGGGGGCTTCAGTTGGGAATAAAGATTCTACTGGTAGTTGGAATCTAGGACATGTGTGTTGTCCTCTGGCAGCAAATTTACCAGCATTTTGTCATGCTCTGAGACTTTATAGGAGAGTGAGATTAGGGGTTGCAGCCTAATTAATATAATGGAGGAAATTTCAAGGCAGTACAATGTTCAGGCTGTGGCATAGAGAATGTTTATTGCTTTTAGTGAGATTTTCACTAGGAACAGAAACAAAAAGCCAATTTAAATGCCTGCAATTTCTCCAAAAACCAAGCGCCAGCAAAGTTAGAGCAGAAGAGAGCTGGGTGGCTGAACAAGATTAGCATTAAAACAAACAAACATAAAACAAGCACTTTGCAACAAGACAACAGGAAAGATGCCTTGAGGATAAGTAAAGAATTTTCAAAATCCACCAATCACAGGCTCAATAAGCTGTAAAACATTCATTTGAGAGGAGAGCCCCAGGGCACAATTCTGGAGGAGGACCACCTAGGCAGTTGTTTTCCTAGGATTCATTTCACATTGTTCAGCCATTCAGGCTCTTGGAGATCTCTGTAGCCATGATTCAAGAGAGCCTGGCTACTGCTCAAGCTGTGGCAGATTTTGGTGTAATCTACATGGTGCTGATTTATAACACATAGGATGTAAGAGTAGAGGGACCCCAAAAGTGTCCACCTACATTTTAGAAAAAGAGCCAGGAGGCCAAGCAGTTTGTCCCTGAGATTGTAATGTGTAAAACTGTGAGAGTGAAGTGAAAAGTGCAGTGAAAAATCCTGAAATTTGGAGGATCCAGAAACATGGAAACCCTCTAAAGAAAGCCTCAACTAGTGAGCAAAGTCCCCTGAAGACAGAAATCATGACGGCTACAACTGGGGCAGTCCTGGAGAGGAGGAGCTGCTCAAGTCTTGTGAAGATCACATCTGGCCACAACTTGCCCCTGGGGCAGGACAGAGAAGTACAGGATTTAATGTTTGCACCACTGTGTTTCACTCTTGGCCTCATTCCTTTCTTTCCCCTGGTTCCTCCCTCCTGGGATGAGAATGTTCATCCTGTGCCATTGTACAACAGCAGTGTTTCACTTCCTTTTAGATTTTTACAGAGGCTCACAGCTAAGAGTTTCAAGTCTCAAAGGAGACTGGGACTTGGACTTTTCAGCATTGCTGAAACTGTTAAATTTTTGTTGACTTTTAGAAATGGAGTAAATGTATTTTTGCATAAAGTAATGCACATGTGTCTCTTGTGGGCCAGGGGCAGAATGTTATGGATTAGATCTGAAATGACCCTAATGCCTCATGTGTTTGTAAGGCAACTGGATTATGGGGCCATTATGGATGACTTGATCCGAGGAAGTTGAGTATGTTTGGAAGAGATGGTTAACTGGGGGCGTGATGAGAAAGGATCTGTCTCCCTTCCTGGCTCCTCCCTTCACTCTTTGCTTCCTGGGCATCATGAGTTGAACAACTTTCCTCCATCCGTCCTTTTCACCTTGACCTGATGCCTTAGAAGTGACCCAACTATAGATTAAAATTAAACCTCTCTCTCTTTAAACTGTAGGCGTCAAGTACTTGCGAAAGGTAACTAAGACAGTTGCCTTGTCCAATCAGTACTTGAATCTCTGAAGATAAGAGGTATCATCATGATGGTGGTCCCCCCAGTGAAAGGATGTGGAAGAGTTGAATTAGAAGTTAGGAAAGAGATAATGAATAGTAAAATAAGACCTTCTTTCTAGGCCTCTACAAAGGCACAACATGACTTTTACGTGTAACTCTGCATCAACTGTTAGGAAATGCACAATTCCCAATGTGCTCCCTGTCAAGTCCCAACATGGCACTCTGTAAATAACTAGCCCTCTGGAATCTCCTTCTCAGTTGGGCTCCTGGTTGTACAAATTAAGCAGTTAAAATACACATGCATAACTAATATGCTTTGCTCTTCCCAAGAGCTCAACCAGAGAGAGGCTTCCGGGAAGATAAAGTTGGGTTCCTGTAAGTCCACAGGGACCACCCCAGGGATGACCTAGTACATAACTCCCCTAGGCACACTGAGACATGGAAGTAATCAGTAGCTTCCCAGAAGCAAAGCGTGTCAGAGGGAGACAGCTAGCTCATGGTGCTTCCAGACCCCAGGAGGGGCTGAGCAAAGCAGGGGGACCTGAAGCTTATTAAGATAATGCTGAGAGAAGGAGTATGGTTCAGCCACACATTCTCGTGCAGTGCCCTGAACTGGTTAGTCCCAAGTTTGGAGTTTGGCAGGGCTCAGAACTCACTCTGCCAAGCGTTGTTCTCTTTAATTGCTAAACCCATGTTTATTTGAAAGCAGAGTTAATCCATGTATTTCTGATTACCCATCAAAACTCATCAAAATGAGGCCCCCAAAAAAGCCTGTTTGATGTTCAAAATTAATCCAAAACCATAAATCTTGTGAACAGGAAGTTCCACATTGCCAAAAAGAAAAAAAAATGTTTCAAATTTTGAAAGAGTTCAGTTTGTTCTGATATTTTATAAGATACTTGAACCTCTTTTCCATACTCTTGGCCCAAACTTCACCTCTCACTGTAGTTTTTTTAATCCACAGCCTATACTTTCCGTTATTTTAAGTATGGAAGTGAATTTTGTCATCTGGGATGAGAAGCCTACTAAAAATTACACTGTGCGACTAGTAGCAATAAAAAAAAATAGTTCTTTCATATGCCAAGCTATGTTTTCCACATTCATTGTAGATAATTTTTCTTTTAGTCTTCTTTTAATTCTCTTGCTGAAGATAATTGTTTCATCATGATTAAAAACTATCTACTCATCAACAGATAAACATGGCTATGACAGGGTGTTGATACTGTGGCATGATTTAGAAACTGAAGAAAAATTTACTAATTTCAATTTAGCTTTCACTCACATACACAGACACATTATGTATAGATAGATTTATTTCTGGACCTCAGTGTTATCTTTTTTATTTTATTTTTCTTACATAAAATGAACTACATGCTCTCAATCACTGAGATCCAACTCCAAAATTCTCTGATTTGATCATTAATTTTATAAGATATTACTATGAAGAAATGAGACACAGACCACACTTTGCTCTCACAGGTAATGCATGCAAATGCTCTGCAGACAATATGCACAGAGGAGGTTCAGCACAGTTATATGACAGGCTTGGAAATGGAAAACATTGTGCAGTTCTCTCACAACGCTTACTGTATCCATAATTATTCTATGCAAGTATTCTTGTTCTTCCCTTATTAAAAATTTACATGAATAGCTCTCGAGTACAGTGCCACATGGATTCTGTAGCAAGCATGATTTGTTTGGTGGTTTAATTCTATTTGAGGAACATGAGACTAGACACAAGCTAGCACAGGTGTATTCCTTCTCTCCCTTCAGAGAAGAGATGTTTCTCTTAGCTCAGTCATATGTTCCAGGACACAGGAGAGACCTGCATGCTCCCTCATTTCTGGATATCTTTATCCTGATAAAAACTGCAATTAACATTGCCACCCATGGTCTCATTTGCACCACGATCCGGGGTTCCTCTTTGCCTTCTGCTGGTGCCGATGTTGAAGAGTCCCTGGCTGGGGAGTTGGGGCACAGAGGGGCTGAACAGGGCCAGCTGAGTAGACATTCTTGCCCAGTGTTGGCCCAGTGCCTCATGTCCCTTAACTTTGTCATGGTCTTGAGGATGCAGCTCTGATGCAGAGAGGATAATTAAATTAAGCAAGATTATCTTCTGGGAGCCTACTCTCTCAGCAGGGAAACACAGTCCCTCACCCCGCAGAAATGCTTGCAAGACTTTGGGTAACAAGGATAGGCAGGGGATGGTAGCACTAGAAGGCACCCCAGAGCAAGGCATCTGGGTACTGGAACAAAAGAGTGAGCAGTGCTGTTTCACATGTCTGTCCTCAAAACTGAAATCCCCCAGACCAAGACCCTGGGCAGCCAAGCCCCCTGTTCAGAGTCTGCATGCTTTAGTCTCACTTGCGAGCTGCAACAGGCACCAAATGTGCCAGGCGCTGACTCGGAGAGGAGTGCTGGTTGTGCTGTTGGACTTGGGCCTTGTTTTGGGTCAGACAAAACCAACTTGGCCCAGGCAGCTGTCTTGTATGGTTAATTAATCTGTGAATATGTCCCTGCATTTTTCTACATAGTACATTTGTAAGGAAAGAGAATCAAATCAGCTGCTAGAGATACTTACCAGAGTGCAGAATTTGTGCTTGGACTGGGGGAGGACAACTGGTTAGCAGGGAAACGTACAGAAGAGAAACAGCTTGTGCTTAAGGGGAAGAGACAGAAAGAGGAATCACTGTGAGGACTGGGGTTGAGGACAAAGATGCTCCTACTTTGCCAGCAATCACCTAGGTAAAGTTGTACAAACTTCTCGAAGGTGAATGAATTAAATTTCCAGCAAAAGTCTTTAATAACCTGTTATGATTTGAGTCTGGATGTTCCCCTCAAGGCCTAATGCAGTCAGGGAGGTGGGCTTCTAGAATTTGTGAATGACTCATGGTTCAATGCTGGGGTTATGGGTGTGAGTGCTACACCCAAGTGGGTGTGGCCTACATACAATAAAAGGAACAGAAAGAGTCCTCTTTCCATACTCCTCCCCTTTTGCTCTCGTTGCTTGTGCTGTTTGCTGTTGCCATGAACTGTTGCCTTTACTATGTGCCACTCTGCCTTGGAGTCAGCCAAGTGTGGACTAGAACCTCTACAAACTGTGAGCTAAATAAACTCTTTCTTCCCTAAATAAACCCTTTCTTGGAAATTGGGTATTTTGTCTCAACAATGAGAAAAAAAGTAGCCAAGACAGAGCCATAAGAAATGCAATAAGATCAAGCCACAGAGGTAAGGACTACTGATTGTGTGTGAGTGTGTGTGTATGTGTGTGTGTGTATATATACACACATTAAAACCAGCGGCTTTACCACGGTCAGTGAAATTCATTAACTGCAGAAGGCTGAAAGCAGGAAATCTGGCTTATACTTCTGCTAAATTGCCATGTGATACTCTATAGGTAATTTGATTTTGAAAATGCAAAGGCAGTATGGTACCATCATTAAGGTTTTGCCTATACAACCACACAGTTAAGATCACATCTCACTTTTTCACTTAGGAATTATCTGACTCCAGGCAAGAGTCTCAATCTGTGTGCCTCAGTGTCCTCATTAAAAAGTGGGGGTTAAATTCTCTACCTCACAGAATTGTTAAGAGGGTTAAATAAAATACAGCAATGCTTTGGTTCACAAATGCTTCTGTCCATGAACAATTCGGTTCACCAACAGAAATGTTTCACAAAAATTTGTTTCCATTGTGAAACTCTGCATGTGACCAGAGTTATCATCCCCAGAATCATGGAATGAATTAAATTCCTGAACTGAGGTACCTCTGTAATCCATGTTATTCTCTTAGCACAATGCCCATAAGTATTGGCGGTTGTTATTATTCTAATTGCCAGTAACTTTTATAAGTCTCATCTCTAAAATAAAGCTATTGGGACAAACAACTACTAGAGCCCCTTCTTATTCAAAAACTATGGATTCCATTCCTGTGGCTATGACTTTTGATGTGTTAGCTTTGTGCTGTCAGGGAACCAAGAGCAATCAGCTAAAACTGCATCCAATCTCAAGGAGTTGAAAAAATATGAGGTGAAAATCATTCTGTTTTGCTGTGTCCACAATTACACATCCACTAAGAAAGACCAGCAATATCTTTCTTCTGTTGACATATTCAAGAAACCAACAAAACAAAACTGATCCTTCTAAATAATCCCCAGGATAATGCGATACCGAGGTTCCCTTCCCCCAAGCAGTCCGCTGAAGAATTCTTTATAAATGTATTATTCAAAGGAAATGAAGCATATACATTTTAGTCTGGTTTAGTTTAATAAAAAGTGTGCCTGCATCTGTGCTTTGCTTGCATTTGCTGATGACTGACCTCACCCCAAAGTGTTGTGGGGAGTCTTTCCGAGGTGTTGTAACCGGTCACCCTGCTCTGTGAAATCATTTTGTGACAATTAAGTGTATCCTTTTTCTTGTATTCAAACAGCTTATTCAAACAGCCTTCCATCTGTCTTTCCAGGTAGCAGAGGAAAGGACATGTTTAGATCTTTACCCTTAGTCACCATGATGTCACCAACTTGCACTCCAGCCCTGCCCCCGCCCACCAAGCTCAGAAAGCCTCCTTTCATATCCTCGTTTCTGCAATTTCTTTTCCCAAATCGGATCTGTAAAGACCATTAACTGACATTGGGATTGTGCCCAGTGGACCACAGGCAACAGAGAACTATTTTTAAAAGTTTATCGTGTGTATCTGAATTTTTGAAGGTCAAAAAAAAATGAATGGGCTAAATTTTGTGAATAGTGTTCATACGTGTTTTATCCCCTTCCTAGCAAGTGAGAAAGAAAAGGAACAGTAATCATTAAAGGTATGATACGAAACACAGCTAATAATCATTACTTAACATATCACATCAGATATCACTATAACACTGTTTCATGAGTACTGAAGTTTCTTCTAACTTTTGTAGAAAAAATTACAAATTTCTCTGTAATGACACAAACTAAAATTTTTTAAAATGGAAACATATTTGTACAATGAAGATCATTTCTACTCGACGGCTAATCTTTGGATAATTTAAAATTGAATCTTGACCGCTAGCCTGAACCAAAATATTATGATTTCATAAATGAATAGGCTTATGAAATACAGTACACTCTATGAAAATATTTGAGGAAGGTAACCTGGGGAGGCAGAACTGATACTTGCAAAGTGTTGGGCAGCGATCTTGAGGTTACAAGGCAGAAGGCTGGTAAAGCTCTGTGAAGTTTCTAAGGACTCTAAGGGGACAGTGGGACACCCCTGACAAGAGACAAGTGGCAGGGGAGGGCGAGGCAGGTGGGAAATAAGATCAACACAAGAGGGTGGGTGAGGCTGCCATGCACCCAGGAGGAAAACGAGCTGGGAGTGGGGGGGGGCCAAGGCCTGGAAGGTGTTCCACAACCCCCACCCGGGGAAGCTGGCTGGTGTGCTGAGCATGGCGGGAGATGACACCGGAAGTCAGGCTGCAGCCTTTGCTGCCTCAGCCCTGGTCAACACTGCAGGCACAGCAGGGTGAAGCGGCCACCACGGAGGAAGACCAACTCCATGACGCATGGCTTTGACCTGGGAGCTGCCAGACCCGCTGCTCCTGAAGCAAGTCTTTTACACTAAGCTATGTCCCCACCCTTTTCTAGTTTTTATTTTGAAACAGGATTTATCTTCACCCTGTTCTAGTTTTTAATTTGAGACAGGGTTTTGCTGAATTAAGTTTCCCAGGCTGGGCTTTTGAATCAGTGATCCTCCTGCCTCATCCTCCTACAGTGTTGGGATTACGGGCCTGTGCCACCCTACCTGGCTCAAAACAGAATGCTTAATAGAGGAAACTTCCACAGAACCTTCTCACATCCCGTAAACCACAAAGGAAGCATATTGTTGCATAATATTCAAGGAATATTTAAAGTAAAACAATTATTTGTGAATGTACAATATTTCTGGGAATCATACTGATACAGTCTGCTGAAACCAGTTTAAAAAAAAAAAGCAAAAACTTCCACTCTCCAAGCAACATAAGGAGTACCTAAATTGTAAGTCAAATATATGAACACTTATTTTCATTTGAAGTAGAAGTTTAACTACAGAATCCCTCAGATTGAAACATTGATCAGACTGGGCATGGTGGCTCAGTAATACCAGCACTCTGGGAGGCTGAGGCAGAAGGAGTGCAAGTTTAGGCAAAGTCTGAACAATCGAGGGACTGCAATTTATCAAGACCGTGTCTCAAAAAAGGCTTGGCAATGTAACTGGGTTCAATCCCCAGTACTGCGGAAAAAAAACCTGATCAACTGGTAAGATAATATAAACATTTTAAATTTATTTTATGCTACACAATAGACATGCTTCTAATGCAAAAAAAATTTTTTTGCTAAAATTCCACCCCATAAATTATATTAAATGTAGTTTTTCCACAATACTTCATCAAAAATAATGTAGCTGAATTGTAGTCAATCACTTTATGATTCATTACTATGTGTTCTAGTACCTCTAAAGTGCTTGTAAATCAGATCCTAGTTTGTGTTTGACTTTTTATAAGACTAAATATAGCTACGCATTAGAATTTCATTTTATTCCACATTTCTTGTGGATCTTTGAGTGCACTTTCTGGTTTCAAAACTCCAAGTATGCTTTCTGTGGAATGAAGATTATCTTCTCTAGCTCATGAATTCATTTCTCCTAAGGTTAACTTCATTTTCTATTCTCAAAATATTCCTCCCTCATGTACTGTTAGGAAGCTAGGGACTGCCGGTGTATAATTGCCAAGCATACACATCTTTTACACCAAACCCCAAGCAAGGATGATTGACAGTTGATAGTGAGAGTTGTATGGAGTGGCACCAGCCCACAATGAGTTCGTGCAGTGGATTTAAAAATGGAAAATAAGAAAGGCTTATTCAGTTCCAGCCCATTAAGTGCATAATAAGCAATTAAATATCTGTAATTAAATCTCCATTTGCTCAGCAGAGCAGAACGGCACGTTCAAATCCAGTCTTCAGGGTAAGTAAAAAGTTTTATAAAAACGACATTCATTAATTCTGATAATAAAGAATGTAACAAAAACAATAAAAAAATAAATGTGTGCTGAAGAGATCTGGTGGCATTTAAGGTCTAGACAGGCTTAACTGGATTCCAAAATTAATACGCACCTGCAGAAATAAAATAAACAACACTAAAAATTAATATGCATTTATTTCAGTGCTGGATAAGCATAGCAGTTAACGTGGACAAGGAAGGAGTTAAGAACAGAACACCTGTGGGCGTTAAAAATGGGACTAAGCCTCTTTAAAATGGTTTCTTTTGCTAGAAACAATATTCAAGACATATGGAAGAGGGAGATTTATAATATCATAAAATCACGATTGCTGGACTCTGGTAGCATTCTTGGGTCTCAATACTACCCTTATTCTGTATAAAACAAAATGGATTATGCCGCTTTCCATCAAAAACAGTAAACACAAAATAAAGGCACTTTCTAATTTGAGGGAAAATGTTGCTGATAAATAATTGCAGCAGTCACTGCATTAAGGGTTACTAGTTACTTCATGTTTTCAGAAATATAAATTAGAAACACAGAGTCCAGAAAAATAAGACTATGACTCTTGATTTTCTTAGGCTTTCGTTGTATCTGGAGACTGAAGATACACAAAAATCAATTAGAAGGGCTGGACATGATGGTGCATGCCTGTAATTCCGGAGGCTGAGGCAGGAGGATCCTTGGAAGTTCAAGATCAGTTTGGATTACAAAGTGAGCTCAAGGCAAGCGTGAACTCATAGTGAGACCCTGTCTCAAGAAAAGACAAAAAATAAAATTAAATTAAATTAAAATTAAAATAAAAAAAACTAGAAGAGAATTGTGAGAATGTGTATATCTACCCATCTGCAAGAGACTGTCCTTCCATTATTAACCAGCCCAAGAATCTTTGATACGGGAAGGCAGGAGATTCTTCAAACAACAGAACAAAGCCAGTGGAGGCTTTGGGGGTTAAAAAAAATAAACCGGTTTACCATAAAATAATATCACTAAACAATTAATTCTAAATAGGGTCATGCATTGGAGCACACGGTTACATGGTGCCTCTCAGTTATAGCTCATGGCAAAGAGGCAGTAGAGTTTATTGTATCCCCATTTCTAAAGAGAAGAAGATAAAGCCTGTGGAAAGCTGGCCTCAGGACACACAGGGTAAGCAATAGAGCCAGTATAGAGGCCAGCAACCTTGGGCTGCTCAGGCAAAGCCCTGCCCTTCACCATCACGGAAGCCGCCCTCCTCTGTGTACCCTGCTCTTGGAACTGGGCAGGTGACCCCTCAGACCAGACAGAGAGCTTCCGACTCCCTGCAGATAACACGCAGGTGAGAATATCCGTGCCTGCATGACCTTGTTAAAGTCTTGCTCCAGCGAAGACTACATCCGTGGTGGCTTCTGCCTCTGCTCCTTTCCTACAGGTGCTGCTTGACCTCATGGAACTGGTTCACGGCAGACTCACAGCCGTGCCTGTGCTCTAGGATGCCTGGATTCTTCCACAGCATGCCGGGCTCTCTGGACCTGCAGTGAGCATCCTTCTCTGCTCACCAGCGTGTATGGGAATTCCACTGCTCACATTTCCAAGGTCCACGGTATACAGTAGGGGGCACCAGCAGCTGGTGCATCCCAGCATTCCCTTGGTACTGGAAGTCTACCTTCTCTGTGAGCTATGGAACAATCACTGACGATTCATTTTTATCCCCCCCCCAAATAATAATAATGGGAGCAAGAGTCAAGTGAGATGTGTTAATTTAAATAAACCAATATGCTCAGCCAGTGAAGAAGTCCTGAGGACTAGTTAGAGGTCCTCAGATTTGGGAACCACACTAGAAGTCTGTCACCAAAACCATAAACTGACAGAATTATCTCTACTGGAAACTTTAATTGACCGAGCTTACTTATTGGGGCTTCTCTTTCTTGGATATTCCTTACTGGGCTCTCACAGGTTTTTGGCTTTTCTTAAGATCTGGAACAAATTCTTTATGAAAGCATAACTTATATGCTTTAAGCGTGTATGAGAGCACAAAGATAATAAAGTTCTCTATCAGATGGTAACTTACCAACCAGCCCCACTGGCAAACAGATATTAATATGCAGAGCACTGTGATTTGAAATATGTGCTATGCCTTGATGTGGAGAGACCAGATAATGCAGGATCTTCGTAATTGCTGGTAAGAATAATCACTTGTAATCACAATAATCACTTGCAATAATGGTAATCACAATAATATTAGATGGTGACAGTTCTTCCAGCTCCAGCTACTCTGAAAGCCATTCTTGTTGGCCAAGGAACAATAGAATCCAGAGGTAAAAACTCACAGTGGATCTCTGAATTATGCATGAGATCATACATGTCACCCGAATCCGTATGTTTAAAAAAGAGAGAGAGAGCCAGGAGAGTGTAATAGCACATTAGGAATGCAAATTACAAAAAGACAGGCTTCATTCTGGGTTAGTGATGATTTTCATAATTCAGTCCCAAAGTACCCTCACCAGCAGCCCAGGGCCTGTCGTCCCTTCTTTATAGTTGCAAGGATTTGCCTTCCTTCCTCAGGTCGCATCTGGGGCACCCTTATTTCCCTTCGTGCCTATTTCCCCACCATATCAGCTTCTCATACACTGATTAAATCACTCTCAGCATTTCTCTGAGACACAGAATTAGGTTGCATCATTGGTGCATCTAGAAAATGTGAATTGAGTACTGCGCAAGCAAGGAAACAATAATGCTTAAAAACAGACTGCAAAAATAGGTGGAAAGAGAGAGGAAAGCATAAAGCAAATATTATTAAAATGTCAGCTATTCTTGCCAACTTTTATTGTCTCAAATTATTCAAAATTAAGACTTAGAAGAGCAAAATGGTCTTGCAAAGCAGGTCCACACTCCACCCCTCAAGCAGAGGCTGTGATGTGAGCAGAAACAGTGAGACATGAGACTCTTAGTTCACCAATATGCACACCTTTGGCTGTGTGTGGTTTTTGCCCTACATGCCAAATTTATGTCTTTTCTCTCAGTACATTGTGACCCCCACTGCGTGCTCACCTAAGGGATGAAGGAAAGTTACAGCTGGGTGTGGTGGTATGCAGTTGTAATCCCAGCACTTGGGAGACTGAGGCAGGAAGAGTATGAGTTCAAAGACAGCCTGGTCTACAAGGCAAAAGTCTATCTCAAAAAATAAAAAAAAAAAATACAAGTAATAATGACAAAAATAAATAGAAATTTAAGAAAAGTGATACCAAGTGGATACAGTAGCGCACGCCCTCACTTACAGCACTCTGGGGGCTGAGGCAAGAGGATTCCCAAGATTGAACTTAGCCTGGTAACTAAGCTACTCAGTGAGACTTTGGTCAAAAGGAGGAAGACCTGGGAATGTGGCTCATGGTGAAGGCTTAGGGTTCGGTTCCCGTGACTTCAAAAAGAAAGAAAGGAGAATGGAAGGATGAAAAGAGAAAAAATGAAAGAGAGGGAGGGAGGAAAAAAGAAGAAAGAAAAAAAGAGAGAGAGAGAGAAGAGAGAGCAGACAGGCAGACAAAGAGAAAGGCACGGTGCTGGCTCTGGCAGCTAACATACTAAAGTGCAGAAAGGAGTAGAAGGAAAAGTTGCCCGGAGCAATGAGTCGGTGCCTGATTTTGCGCTGATGGGTCCTCAGGGCTCTCATGGCTGAATGGGGGAAAGCCAACCCATTCGGCATGGCCTCCCTTGTCTGCTCTCTGGCCTAAAAGGCCCCTTCCAGTAGCTCTGCCATCACCAGGGGGCTCGACACTGATGCTGCTGCTGACATCAGATAAACGCCACGTGTCGGTGAAGAATATTTCCTGCAGAGCCGCAGGCGTTTTCCTTTCACTTCTTGCTGGCGTTAAATCCACAAGTCCAGGCTGCCTTTATGCCAAGGTACCAAGGCCACCTGAAGGTCCACTGGTTACACTTCGACTCAGCATGAATTCAGTCAAGGGAATGCTTACTTTGTAAGCCAGAGTATGCATCTTTGGGAACTTAGTGATTGCCTGTTACCTAGACTTTGAAATAAACATGAAATGTAGTCGAAATACAAATTGCACCTTACTCAAGTGACAAATTCTATCTACATTTCTTTTTCATTCCAGGCAAGAAGGTCACCCTGTGTCTTTGTAACCCCGTGGATCCCAGGAACCCCTCGTGATGTCGTTAATATCACCAGATCCCTTCACAGGGCAGGTCTGCAGTGAGGGCTTCAAGTGTCGTATTCACCAAGAGCTTTATATTCTCTAAAGCAGGAAGTATATACAAAGAGATTTGCCATGAGGGTTCATTTTAAGTGTCAACTTAACTGGACCACCAGGTGCCCAGTTTCTGCTTGCACATTATTTTAGTGAGTCTGTGATGTGTTTCTGGATGAAATTAGCATCCGAATCTATAGATTGGGTAAAACTCAAGGCCTTGATCCCACCTGGTAAAGGCCCGAATATCTCAAAGAACAAAAGACTGAGTAAGACAGAATGT
Organism: Dasyprocta punctata; assembly: GCA_004363535.1. Classification (NCBI taxonomy): domain Eukaryota; kingdom Metazoa; phylum Chordata; class Mammalia; order Rodentia; family Dasyproctidae; genus Dasyprocta; species Dasyprocta punctata. The sequence goes on from RJWM01031219.1 coordinate 13,690, forward strand.
TTGAGCAACCTCCCCACCCACCTGCTGATTCTCTGAGCTAAGGCCTCAGCCTCTGACTCCGACAGGTGCTCTGCCACCAACTCTCCTGGTCCTCAGACCAACAGTGATAACCTGAGACTTAACCACATGATCCAGTTCCTCCTCATGCATCTTTTTATGTAGATCCTATTGGTACTGTTTCTCTGGAAACTCTTGACTGGTACACTAAGAAAAAAAAAGTATTCCCTATACCTGTTAGACCGTTTAAAAGAATGATACCCTGTGCCGTCATGGCGATTAATCAATTTCATGATGCTGTGTGTGTCCATGGTCAGCCTGAAAAGTTCTACGCCACTGTCTCCCACATCATAGTCATTGAAAAGGTGGAGAATTGAGAGGCACTGTAGGGCAATCCTAGCAATCAGAGAAACATAGAGCTTGTTTGTGGGATGACTCACTTATACATGGCTTATCTTTTTGATCCTTAGACTTCTTCACTTCTCACCTAAAGGGAAGGAGATTGCACAATTTAGAAAGTGAGAAATTACAAAGCTGCCCACTGGGTGCCCATTGGCCTTATGGATACAATTCCCTCACTGTTCCCCTGGGAAAAGTCTCTGTATGTTTCCTGTCACTACCATGGTCTCATGGAGAGGCTCGTTTTTCGGTATTATAGCCATAATAATCTTATGTTATTCATTATGTTCACAGGCTTTTATTGTTTTTGTTTTCCTGAAAGTTTATTTCAATTCCATGCCCTGAGGAAAAGTTAAATAAGGACATAGCATCTGGGACAGTCTCCATCAATGACAATGACATAGTGTCACAATTTTATTCATGTGTAGGATTCTATTTCTATACTGCTTCATGTCCAATGCAATGGATTACATTCTCATTGGAAGGGGAAAAAAAAAAAAGAAAAGAAAAAGTCTAGGTTCGCCTGCCCCCTAGTGTAGCTTACAGTTCTTAAACACTCTGGAGAAACTTATTCTAGAAGCTGGTGGTGCAGTTCTGCACAGATGGCAGCCTGCCACTGCCACCGGCACCATATTCTCACAGCTCCCTCCTCTTTGGAAGCGACAGACTCTTCTAGTATTAGGTCACATTTCTAGCCCAGTTTTGCAAAGCAGCACATGGAATCCACTCTCTCCCGAGGCTGTGCTGTGTGCAGTCAGCGTTACATGATAGCATTGACCAAGGCTTTGGCTGTGTGCTCTCATTTCGGAAGAGAGAGGAAGATAAACGAGAGCGCATGTTTCCGAGTTCAGAACACGGAAGGACTGTTAGCATGGAGGGACTGATCTCTTTGGAACAATCTGATCTGTCCACATGGAGAAGGCCCCATCTCTTTCTGAAGGTCTCTGTGCAACAGCATGGATCTGATTTCAGACTCCAGAGCCATGTTAAGAGACAAGTGTCTTTAAGATCCCTGTTTTACACCTCTGCTCAAATCCAGCGTTAGCTCAAACACCAAAGCACCTTGGGGATCATTTTTGAGAAATTTGCAGTCTATCCTCAACTGCATAAACAGTCCATTTTTAACAAGAAAGTTTAATTCTTTCAAGTGGTGTGCTTGCATAGGTGTGGAGGTGTTCCTGCCACAGATAAATTCCAAACCTATTTCCAACAAATAAAGACAATGATAAATTACCTTCTAAACTATTTTTTTAGGACCCTGCTTATATACTTACCAGGAAAACTCAAATCTCATTGATTACATTCTGAGCTGCATTTCCGTGTTCTTTCTACCCCTGTAGCCCATGTTCTAAAGCAGTTTGGCTAAGTACAATCACTCTTTGTACCACAACCACTACAATCTCAGGAAATACCAGGTCTGAACCTTCACAAATAAAAAGAAATAAGGGGAATATCTTTTTTACAGACCATAGACTATCTAGGTGTCCATATGTGTGTGTGTGTGTGCAGGTTTTAAGTGTGCAAAACACAAGAATGCCTTCCAATTTCTGTTTCTTTTGTCAGAATGCAGTCTGCCTGGCTAAATGAAGTACCCAAATGGCACAGTAGCCCCAGAGAGCACAGCAAATGACTACCTGAATGTTCTTTGGCCAAAGGGACTCTCCTCACAACACCAAGCTGGGTTCCTTTGGGGTTGAAGGGTCAGTGAAACTTCTATCTAGTTTTGTAACTAGTCTTCCATGACAGTTCTGTAACCACAACATGTGCACAAACGTTCAGGCTATAATAGTACTTACTAAACACAACCGGAAGAGATTTCAAAGGGGAGTCGATATGGAGTAGCAGACAGCACAGAGAGTGCATACACCTAGACTCTCATTGTGGTCCTGTGGCCAGGTAGCTTCTTTACATGCGCATCACACTTTGCTATCTTGGAGGCTTCTTTTCCTCCGCTATGATAGCGTGAACCAGACCGAGATTAAATCAAAGGTATCTAAATTTTCATCTCTAAATTGCCTGTTTTAGTCACATCTGTGCCTTTACAGCCACACTTGTGCCTCAGTGCATTTTAGACTCAAAATGTAACAAATTTAAGTTTGTCAACTCTGGGATACTGTTACCCAAATACCACATTCTCACTGACTCTGCTTCCCGGTCTGGTCCACACCCTTGGCATGTTTGCCATTTGCTGCACTGCTTTTCCAGCTTGTTTTCTTCCTCAAGTCTCTGAAAGACATTAGGAGCTTAATCATTGTCATAAAGAGAAAATGAGAGACTGCAGGCTTTCTGATTGGCATTTAGCATATTTTATATATAACCGCAAGAGTACACAAGGAGCAGCACTTGTTTCCGATCAGCATCTCCTCTTCCTCCTTAGCCCATTGACATGTGACTTTCAGGTCATTTTTGGAAATCTGAAACCTGTTAGAGATTGCCGATGCCAGGATCTGCATGACCACAATACTCACGGCGAAGTTTGCTCTTTAAGACAACAAAGGCAGTAAATAGAAATATGCTTTTCTCTGGCTCTATTCTTTTCCAAAAGGAAAAGTAAGCACACGTTTTTGTGGATGCAGGACATTTAATAAGATTTCTAGATTTTTAGCCTGGTTTTCTTCTTAGCTCTTACTCAACACAGCATTTGGACTTTTCATCTTGAAAACTGCAAGCTTATTCCTGATATCAGCTTCCACTAAGAGCACAGTTTTGTAGTTCTTTTCATGGCTGTTGTTCTTGTTAATAAAACTAATCATCAAAGTGCCAAATGTTGGCAGCAGCAAAAATGTGTTTCTGCCAACACGAGTAACTATTTGACTGATTTGAACCCTACCACTGGCCAAGTTCCTTAGTCTTCATGAAATTTCAGGCAGCTTCGAAAGAGAAAAAAATAACCAACTACAAAAGGGAAAAAAATACAGCCGAAGAAGGATAGAAAAGGAAAGAAAGAGACATCTGATTTAAGGCTTGGGGAAATGGAGTTCTAGGGGGCGTCCAAGACCGGGTAGAGTTTTGATGAAGAGAAATGGGAGAGACAGGAGTGGGGCAGGAATATTAAAAGTGAATGGGAAGAGATGAGAAAGGGACAGACCTGCTGGGGAAGAGCCAGGAGTTCAGTTTTACTGTAGACTTAATGCATGGGAACACCATGTTCTGAGGGGTGGAACTGGTTTGTAGTGAGACTGGAGAAGATGAACAAAGAGCTGAGCAAGGGAGAGAGCCGGGGGAGATTGAAAGCAAAGGAGCAACTCTGTGATGTGAAGAAGAACTAGGGACGTATGTCCCAGGGAGAGGATAAAGGAAGGAAGTAGAACTTATGCCCAGTTAGACCAAGTATTGCAACGGGCTAAGGGAGAGGCAATGATGCTGTTGCAATGAAAGCAGAGGACGGAAATGTGAGACTGGAGCTACTTCTGGATGTGAGGGGACATCAGAAAAAAATTTATAGGGCCCTCGTTTATATAAATACTCTGATTTACGACAAAGCAAAAATAAATATTTCCCAGGACAAATTGACTCAGGCAGTGAAGCTATTTATTGAAGGTTTAGAATAATGAACAGAACTATATACAAATTTGTTCATTGTCTACTCATTGCATGAGAAGGCTTTCTCACATGTCTAGGAACCATCTAATTTCTTATTTCTGACTGATTTCTTACTTCTGACCACCAGAAAAGGTAGTGATACAGCTGACACAAAACCGTGGCTCATTTGCAAGAAAGCATCATGGCTCTTTTGGCACTGGTTTCCCAATACCATTTGCTTTTCACTGTGACATCATTATTTAAGATGCATTATTTAAGATGTTTCCTGAGGATAATGGAGTCCAGTGACTGCCAAACATGGTCATTGCACTCTGTTGATGGTGCAGGTCTCAACCAGAGACTGTGACAAGGGTGAAGAGTAATCCATGTTCTAGCTAATTTCAGTTTGCCGTTGAGAGTTTTATAGTGCAAGTGCTGAACACTTCATCTTTGCATCAGATCTTCTCTTGAGCTTCTTGGTCTGCAAACCTTCCTAGAATGTGATTTCCTTTCAAACTCTTTCATACTAACTCTGGTTCCTGTTTGTAAGAGGCCCATGAGCACAGCAAGAACAAGTTGTCCCATTCGTACAAGAAAACAATGTCATTCTAATAACTGTCCTGACCTAAGACTGACACCACCATGGTTCTGAAGCAAGATGATATCAGTCAGAAGGACCTGTTGGCTCTGTGCAACAGCAGGCATGAAAGCCTTCATATGTGCCAACTGTGGTCATCCCAGACATGGCATTGGGTGCCAAACTGTGGATGAGTGGGATAACCACACTGGGTTCTAGCAGTGGGGGGCTGTCTTAGTTACTTTTCTCTCATTGCTGGGACAAAATACCTGACACCCAAAATTAGGAAGGTTTATTTTGCTCACAGTTTGTGGAAGTTTCAGTTTATAATCAGCTGGTTCCAAAGCAGGGTGGAGTGGCACAGGGGCAACAGTTCAAGGCAGCAGAAGACAGCAAAAGCAACAACAATGAAAGGTGGGGGGGGGAACAAGCCTCTTCTCCCTTGTTTTGTAAGCAGGCTACGTGCCCTAGCGCAGATGTAGCACTCACATCATTTCCATGCCCTCCTCTTGTACAGGTTCAGTATGTTGGCAAAATGAGAACACTGGCTTCCTGCTGAGTCATTTAGTTACGTTTCTAAACTTCTCAAGTTGACACAATGCATCAACCACAATGGGGATGGGACACACAGGGTAAATGGCATTGGCCATCATTCCCACCAAGCACCACAATTAGAACACAAATGGGCAAAGCCAGTGTGTGGCTGGAATACGTAACTGGCAATGGACCAGAGCACAGAATTCATCCTGTGTGGCCCCTGGGTGGACACGAACCCAAGCTGGTTTGTCAGTATCATTCTTGTAACCTCATTTTGTACAGTTTCATAAGGGAAGCATCAAGCTGACCAGCACTAGCTTTCAAGGTGACCCCATATGCATGAGTCCAGCAGTTCTTCCAATCTGTGGGCTTGTGCAAAAGGTGATGGTCAGAGGGTGCCCATGCAGGAGAAATGGAGTCAAGTACCACCTGGGGCCTCTACCAGCCTGGGATACCCCCAGGGCTAACTAACCCTCATCCAGCTCCGGGACCAGAGGGAGACTTAGCAAAGCATGAGGAAGTCTTTCCAAAGCATAGAATCCCTGAGGTGTGAGACCCAGGGTGGGGACCCCACTTGGCCAGGTGCAAGGGCAGAACTTAGAGGGACTTCTAGAGTGAGCAACAGAACTGGAGAGTGGGTACCCACAGGGAGGAGGCATAGAGGGTGGCTTGCCGAGTCCTGAGCTTGGGCACGGAACCTTCTGTAACAGAGCGACTAGTGTGTCAGGGGTTGCTCTTGCTTTCTTTACTGTGCTTTAGGTATTTCACATCCGAGATCTTTTGACAAAATGAAAGAGAAAAAAAAAGTGACTATGGTGAATTACCTAAACTCTCTGTGTCTCATGTTTTAGGACAAACTAAGGCTTTTTGCATACTTATTAAAAGCACTGAATTAATGTCTATAGGTCACTTTACCAGTGCCTGGCGTAGAGCTGGGGCTATTTAGTCACTGTGAATCTTACTCTCCTGGGACACCCCACCACCACCTTCTACAAACATAGCCTACACCAGAGAGCTGACCAAACTCACAGTTACCAGAATAGCAGAGTCTCAGCCCCCCCGCACACACACCATCATTCTAGAAGCTCCTTCTTCTTTCCCTCGCAAAGGGGACCCAGGGAAATGGAATTTTTCCTGCCCCCAAGACTGATTCTCATGTCAGTTTGGGTCTGCTACCATAATCTTCCAGCTGAAAACTAAGTTAGAACACTTAGCACCCCTTTCCTTCAAAGGCCACCCCCATGACAACCCAAGTCCAGAAACGTGAGTGCTGTTGGTGTCTGTAACAGAACACTGTGAACCAAGGTTTCTTTTTTCTTCCTTTACCCAAGTCCAGTGCTATATTCCCTTAACATAAAATGCAGAAGAAGAACAAAAGTGTCTGCCCTTGTGAGTCTGTAAGTTCCCTGCAGTCTGAGGCTTCCTTTCTCCTTCTCCTTCCCTCAGCTGTGGGCAACACAGTGTTTACACACAGCACACACTCACTAGCACTTTGCTGAGCAAAACGGATTCGGGAAAAGCACACAAACGATGTGTGTATAAACACTTTCAAGTAGATGAATAACTCGTTTCCTTGTAGGAACCAGAAACGGTCTGTGTGAGGGTATCTGGCTGTGCCCGAGGTCTGCGACAGCATCTGAATCACCTGTTTTGTCTGAAGACTCAACTTTTAACCTCAGCCCAGTGCAGCGATGTAAATGAAGCCATGTGGTCCAGAGAGCCTAACGAATAGCAGCCTTATTTCTTCGGCTGCTTTCAACCCTTGAAGTTCCACATGACTGCAGACTGTTAGAATTATTCCAAATATGTTTCCAAACCCGTGCCCCTGCCTGCTTTGAAAATAAGGCAAATAAATCCAGCTGCAGTGCCTGCCACATTGTTGTACAGTTGAAACACATTTAACTTTGTTTTCTATTCATATAGAAAATCTGAGTCCTGGATCCTGAACAAGCACCTACAATATAAGAGAGCTAAACAGAAAAGACTCAGGTGATCAGCGAGCTGGAGTTCCATGCTTTTCCTCATAATCAGCCATAAACACAGACGGGCTAACTGGCTCACTTACGCACACTGCCCAGCACCTACAGCCCAGGGATACCTTCAAACTATCTATCTCCCACCCTAGAGCTACCTTCCGAGCCACAGACTTGCTGTCTTAGAGAGCAAATCGACTTGAGGATTGTCCAAAATTGTCACACTCAGAATATAAGAGAAATGGCTTTAGAACACGGATGCATCTTCGTTTCACCCTGGCCCTGCTCCAAGTTCACATTTTACCCCTTTTCTTCACACCTACCCACCTTTCATAGCAAGCTACATGTAGTTCCCTGGACACACTGACTGTATAACCCGGTTCCTCTGTACATGGGGTACATGGCATGCCCTCTGCCCAGTAGCCCCTAGACCTTCGCTGCATGCTTAACCTCCATGACACCCCGAGCACATCTGGGAGACGCTCAGTGTCTCCCCCCGGGTACTGCTCACCCTCTTCTGTCTCACACACTTCCGGTGATCACTGGGCAACCAGTTTTCTCCGCTGCAAAATTACTATTTTCCCTTTTTAATTAAAAATCATGGGAGAGGGACCCTTGAAGACCATCTAAAAGTCCTGTTCTTTGTAAAACTTTTACCCTACTGGTTTTACTACCCATCGTGGATTTTCTGTTGTCATCATTTCTTCTATAATTCAACAGCATTTGTCTCTCAAGGAAGAGTTTTGGTTTTGCTACCATGGATTTATGTTTCCATTGGCATATTTGTAACAGCCGTATCCATTCATTCTTTTTAAATAAAAATTTTTTTTTTCGAAGTACTGGGGATTGAACTCAGACCCTTCACACTCAGCTACTTCCCCAACCCTTTTGTTAATTTTTAATTTTAAGAGAGAGCACTGCTTCTCCACTGCATTGCTGAGGCTGGGCTCCATCTTCTTGCCTTACCCTCCCAGATGGCTGGGACTGCAGGCGCCCACCGCCCCACCCCCTTGGATTTTTTCATGCTTTATCCATTATACCATGATTTATTCTGATGCTCAAATTGTCTGTGATCGACTTGGTGGGAGTCCTTTCAAAGCAGCCCCTCTCCTCTTCAAACCCCCCATCGCTTTACCCCTTACTCTCTTGACTCCTGGCGCAGAGGATGTAGGCTCACTGTGTACTTTTCATTGCATGGAGCTGGAATTAACCATTTCTGCTGATTTGTCAAAAAATCAGTTTTATTTAAGCACAATGTCCATATAGTAAAACTCACCCCTTTCCTGAAATCCCCTCCATGCCTCTGCCCCTGGCAATGGCTGATTTTGCTTTCCAGGCCTGCAGCTCTGCCCGTCACAGGACTGGAGGTAAATGGCACGTGCGCGTTCATTTTCCACTGCTGCAATGCAACTCCTGGGGCTGTGTAATTTGTAAAGAAAAGAGATCATCATACCTCACAATTTTCACAGCTGAAAATCCGAAGAGTGCAACGCTGGCTCTGGGGAGGCCCCTGAGTGGGTCACCGCCTGCCGCAGCGCGAGGTCACAGGAGCAGGAGAGGGAGGGCAGCCACACGGCAGGGCCAGGCGTGTGTCCACGTACACTAACACTACAGTGTGTCCACTACCGTAACTTGCTAGACACTGTAGAAGAAATAATGCAAACCTCTCAGCTTTGTTCTCCTTTTTAAAAGTTATTTCCAGTGTACTATATGACCTACATTTCCACTTCCATCTGAGAAATAACATCCATGTCGTGTGCCTAAAAACTGAGATGTTTTTATTGTAATAAAAGCAAATTTATACATCAATGTAGGGAGAATCAATACCTAAATTTATTTAATCTTTCTGACCTGCAAGCCCAGGATACTTCTTCATTTATTTGTGTTCTTAAATTTTTCTTTCATCATTCGGTTTTAGTTTTCGATGTGCAGTTTTGTACATAT
>RJWM01031220.1:0-22657 GCA_004363535.1 Dasyprocta punctata
CTGGCCTCTCCAATGTAAACACCAGAATTGGCTCGTTTGATATGTGAGATACTTCTTACCAGCAGAAACAGCCTGCCTATGCCAGCAGCACAGATAGTTCACTCAGTTACTTAGCTGCAAAACTGAGGTTATTGACTAATGCCTTGAATTTGAGGACATTATTTTTATTTTAAAGCTGTCACATAATATATTATAAAATTTCAACTTTATATAAATGTCATGGTTTATTCCTAGATGTCCCCCAGAGCCTCATGCAGTCATAGGTGGGGCTTTTCAGAGGTGGCTCAGTCTAGGGCGTGTGTGCTGCTGGGATCAAGGATGTGAGGCTGGGATTGGCTCATGGTGTGATGGTAGGATTAAGGCTGCCCCACCGTGGGTGTGAGTGTTGCTGCCCTAAGGGTGGGTAGGCTGGATAGGACATAAGGGACAGAAGGAGGCTCACTGTTTGTCACTTGTAGTTTGTTGCTTTTGCTACCTTCAGCCTGCCACAAACGCTTTTCTTCTATGTGGTGCCCCTCTGCCAAACCTCCCTGCCTTGGAACCAGCTGATTATGGACTGAACCCTGCACAACCTGTGAGCTAAATAAACCTTTCCTCCTTTAACGCTGAGTGTTGGGCATTTTGTCTCAGTAATGAGAAAAGTAACCAAGACAATAAATTACACTCAGGTGAGGTATTGCTGTATTACATATGACCCTGCAGCAGACAAACAAACAGCATCCTAAGCTACAGCTTTCCTTCACTATGTCCGAGCTGGCAAAAATAATCACACAGAATGAACACAAGCCTTCCATTTGTTATATGTAGGTCTTAAATATATCGTGATAACTCACATCCTTGAAGCTTTTCCTTTTGGGGCTCTCTTGCTATTGTTTATGGAATTCTGGCCTGGGTTGTGTCCCATGGGCTTTCTGGAAAGGGTTTCTACACGCAGTCCTGTTACTCTTCAAAGTCTCATCTTCAGGGATCAGGAGATCAGCAAAGGGTCTCCCTTGGACAGTGGGCTTGTTCTGTGGAGAATTTTGGTGGTATTCTGGGGACCTGCTCCTTCGCTTTGTAATGGCTAAACTGCCTGGGCTATTCTTCCTTCATCCTAGTGCTGGGTGTGTGAACCTCACAGGAAGAAGGGCCAATCGTGCGTACCATGTAAAATGAATACAAATGAGTATACGACGATGGACAGCAAAGTAGCAAAAACAGGACATCGACTGGCAACACAGAAGAAGAAAAGAAAATATATCCAGGAGTGAAGAATTAAGCAAGGCTCTTTGAATTATTAAACTGCAAGACAAGTGGATGCCTTCTGTCGTTTCTGTGTTAGAATCACTGGTCAGACAGCAAGCAGCAGAGTTTCTTAGATATACGCAAAGTCAGGAACAAATCGTCAGGAAGCACAGATTCAAAAATGACCCGATTCAATGCTTGTCCTTATGCTGGTCTCTGAATTAGGCTGTAGGCAGAAGAGCATTAATGAGACCAACACAGCCCCTACCCCGAGGAGTCACTGTTTAGCAATTTTTCTCCTCCTTCTTCTCATTTCCCATAGCTTTGTATCAGAAATGGAAGGTGGTCTCTCTACTGCTCCACTTCCTGAGTTCAACCACAGAGCCTAGTACAGCTAATTCATTTGATTAAGGAATAGAGTAGGTAACATAGGAAATAGAGTCTCAATCACAATTTGGTCATTTAGTTTGGTGGAGAAAAATCTCCTTTTTGCTGTTCACAGTCTATCAATGGACAGAGTGAAGCCAGGATCGATGTATCTGAGTGCTGAACGGGAAGAGGTGTGCTCACCCTAGCGCAGCACTCATCACACTCCACTGTAATTACCATTTGCTTCCGTGTCCCACGCCTTTGACTCGTATCTTGCAAACAGGAGCTGTTTCCTGTGCACTTTGATAGAGAAGGCTGCGAATTTTAATGTGCAGTGCAGATTACAGTTACCTGTGGCTCTCTTTTGACAAAAATAAAGAGGCCTGGCCCCACGCCAGCCTACCGAGTCAGGTGTTCAATACCCAGGGATCGCCACTTGTTAAAAAGCTTCAAAAAGGATTTTGAGATGCAGCCAAGATTAAAAGCTACTATGGTAAACATTCAATAAATGTTTGTTGAAAAGATAATGGATAGATAATGAATGGAGAAAAGTGGATAAATGAATGAATAAAAATCCAGGACTATTAGTATAAGTAGTTTAATTCACATTATTCAGTGAATCTATAAAGAGTGGAATGCTACATCGATGGCAACTAAATGAAAAGCATCATATTTTCAGTCACAGTAAACATGAACAGAATTATAAAAAATCATGGTCTAGACCCAGTCTTCTATGTGAAATGTGATTGCAGGTACTAAATTAGGATGTTACCAGAGCAACTGAACTTTCAAACTTGCTACCAACTTCATTGTCTCAGTACAACTGATTGCATGTATTTAATTATATTTGATAATAACAGGCACATCCTTAATTAATCAGTCATTTGCACAAGCAACATGAATCTGCAAGTAATTTTAACACCAGGAAAGGCACACTATGCAAATATAGTGAAAGGAAATACTATTAGTGATATAGGAAGTAAATCATTGGTGTCACTACTTTTCAAATTCTTTAGGGGGCAAACAAGAAGTACATTATCTTTTCCCCTTCATAAGCATAATGAAAGTGTATATATATTTATGTTTACATATATACTGTATAAAATACGCAGTAATCAGTAATTATAATACTCTAGAACTGATATATATGAAGGGAATAATCTGGAAATTGATGTTATATTTGCTTTGCCTATTTAACTTACTTTAAAAACAATCCCACTTTTGTAGGTACTTTATAACTCCTTTTATTTGTTCATTTAACAAACATTCATAGGGTCAGGCATGGCACCAGCCAACTGAGAATACCATGACAAATAAGAGTGGTCTCTGCTCTGCTGGAGCTCCTACTGCAAGTGTAGCAAGAACAGTTAGATGCTTTCTAATTTGTTATCATGAAAAATGCTGCAAGAAACATATGAACTACACACGTGAAGTTTCCACAAAGTAAGATGACAGCCACATCTGAGAAAAATATTTGCCATATTATGTGGACCTTGTGAGTCTGTAGATCTGACATCGTTAGGTCAGAAGGTATTTATGCCCATTTAAACTTGGATCAATACTTCTAAATTTAACCTCTAAATAGACTGAACCAATTTACTTTCATCAATACTATATGAGACAGTCCATCTCCCTGCAACCTTGCTTGTATTAGGAATTATCGCTCTTTAATCTTGACTAGTCTAATAGTAGGCAGATGATAGTTTACTGTTGTTTTAATTTGCATTTCTTTGGCAATTATTCAGGTTGGGCATCTTTTCAAATCTAATAGCCATTTGATGCCAGCTACAAACTGCTTGAACAAATCCTTTGTCCATGTTCTTGATGTGATGATGTGATGTGAGCTTTTCTTTATTGCTCTATTTATAAAATAGAAATATTAACCCTTTGTGCTTTGTGTTTCATATACTGTTGAAAGTATATTCCCAGACTATGAGTCATAATCTTACAGATTTTCTGAAATATAAAAATTTTGTTTTGTTTTGTTTTGTTTTTTGGTGATCCAGGGATTGGACTCAAACCCCAATGTTTTTGACTACCTATAATGTAGTTTTAAGTCTTATCAAACTTCAGGCAGGTTATCACCACTTCAAAATTATAATCAGGCCTCTCTCTCTCTGTTTTTGTATATCTCTGGTTTTATTTGTTACATTTGAATATTTTATTCACATGAAAATTAATGTTTAGCATAATATGAGGTCAGGGTTTAACCTCACTGTTTAAAATTACATAGTCAATTACCTCATTTCTTAGTCCAGTCTTTTTCTACTCAAAGTACCACTTTGATCATGTACTACATTTCAATATACAAATACATTTCCTTTCAGATGCTCAGATGTGTTCCACTGAGGCATATCTCTATTTTTTCTGCCAGTACTAGATTATTTTAGTTACTGATTACTGCATCTTTTACGTTGTCAGTTTTGCTATCAGGCAGGCAGCTCTGTCCCAGCCCTCCAATCCAGCCCACTACTAACCTCTTCAAAAAAATTTTTATAGACATTCTCATGCATTTAGTGCCTTAAATTAAAAGTGGGAGAATCAATAAAGTATATAAAAATAAGTACCTTGATTGGAATTGCAGTAAATGTCTAGACTAATTTGAGCAAAACTTAATTATAATAATATTGAAGCACTCCGCCAAGGAAACTTAGTATTTCTATTAATATTTCATTAATATAGTAATAGTCTTGCTATTATATTTTAACAGCTGTCTTACCCAAAGTCATGGTTAAGCTATTTGTATATATTATCCCTACAAATGACAGTACTTATATTAAGACAACACTGTGTAAGAAAACGAGGCTGAACTTGGGAAAGCAGACGAGATCTAATGCTCAGATCTTTCACCTCTTTTTTACGGCTGCTTCATGGAGGCCAACACACACAACTTCTGAGTTTGCATTCCCATTTTCAGTGGCATAATAACACTTCTCCCAGAGTACTGTGACGATCAACTCTAAAAGACGCTCAGTAGCATCTAGGACAGACTGTGCATAGCATAAAAGTTCTTTTATGAGGGTCATTCACATATTTACTTATCCACTATTCTCAGTTGTCAGATGGAGTAGGAAGGAAAAGATTTGATACATTTAATTTGAAGGTTCTGCCAAACTAATTCTTTCACCTTGGACTAAAAGGAGAGGACGTTGGATAGAAGGTTATTGAAAACCTAAACACAGTACAGGAGTTTTTTGAGTCAGGCATCAGACTAAAAAGATTTCAGCATCCAAAATGATGTATGAAATGTTCCTAATTTACAAATTAATGGTACATCTCCAAGTTTACAAAGTTATCTCTTTACAAAGTATGTATACTTACAGTGGAAGAAGAATGAGAATTCATTCTTCTACATTTTTAGTTTAATTGTCACTATTTCATAACTGATGACAAGAATTTTAAGAACTTTAATGTCATTACCCTAAACTATGTATCTTATGTTTCAATGCCTGGCCAGCAGATTATTTTTCATAGTTAAACTTCTAGATTTCTCTTACCATCTCAGCATACAACCTGGCTATGGCAGTTAAGAACACATTTTGTTTTGTTTTGTTTTTAAGGTTTTTTCCCCCTTTTTTCTTATTTCTTTGCTCTATTCTGCATGGAACATCCTTCTGCACAGGTATCTTCTTTCTTCAGCATAGATCCACAGCAATAAAGCACCTTTGTGAGTCACTTTGACCCATTCTCTCCATTTTCATGGTCCCCTACAGATTGTTTATTTAGTATGCCTATAGATGAATTAAATGTCACATTACCACTACAAGTTATCTAGATTAAAATGATTATAGTCTAACTTGGTATCAGGAATATTTGGTCAAATTCAATAAATGCACACCCTTAATAATACATCATCCTTTTGTTTAGCTAATATTTATTTTCATAATGTACTAAACACCAAGGATTAAAGCATTTCTGAATATACACTCTCCACCCTCAAGAAATTCAAATGCAATGAAAAGAATGATATGTAAATATTGGGACAAGTTCTATACATAAAAATACGTTTGTATGTGCTATCACTGGAATAGAAAGGAAAACAGAGAACCTGACCCCCCATACCACAGCATTTTCCCAACCACTCTTCCCAGGACGGCAAGATCCTGAACATGACGCCGTGTCCCGCACGCACTCCAGGTGGCCTGCTGCCAGGGGGACGGAGGACGCACCGCAGGCTGCGCTCCCCACCAGGGTTCCCAGCGCACCCCACCTCGCTGCGCTCTGAAGGGCGCTAACTGTGATCACCTAGCATTTATCACCTCTTTGCCACCAGAAACATCTTATTATAATAACACTCGAAAGAATCTGTTTTCTAGATAACATTTTTGGGAAACTATGGAATGCAGGCTCTGTATTAATCATGTTACATGTGTTAAATTATGTCATTAAATCCTTACACAAATTCTGAGAAGAGGTAGACAACATCGTTATTTCCAAGTCAAGCTGGAACACGGAGGAGCTAAATGCCTGCTCCCAAATTCACAGCAACTGTAAAGCGTCCCGAGGAAACTTGGGTCCTTCAAAAAGGAAGTTTATCCACCAGGAATCTCACCACCTCGGAGGAGGAGGGAACCATTGCCGGCTAGTTGACCTGAGTGAGTCACATTCTGTGAAGCCCACAGCAGCATTAGTTAGTTAGTTTGTTTGTTTTTCTCCCCATACTATTACATAGGTTTGTATACAATTCCGTGTCCTAGGTTCCTGAGTTTTCTTGTCTTTTAAGTGTGCTACAAATAGGGCAATAATATTAAGACGGCTGGGTCGCCAAGTTGTCTCATCTCCTTTTACCTGATTAGAACTTAAGGAAGCTGAGATAACATCACAGGGTGCACAGTGGTCTCCAGAAGCTCTGATTCCACGTCTGGTGTTTTATGTAACAATCTCATTTTCCAGGAGAAAAGAAGTGTGGAATCTTTACTCCAAGCCTGAATAGCCTTTCACTGAGAGATGTTTTAATGGACGCCAAATCACTTTGCATCAAGTTGCAAGAGTTTGGCTTTCCCTGGCTGTTTCCCTGGGGGAGATGAGCATTGTCAGCCTGAGACCACGCATCTGTGAAGGCGGCAAGGGCCCTGGTCTCTTACCCTGGGAACGGTAATGAATACATTTGGCTTTTGTCCCTTTTGCTCTATTGAAAATAACCCATTGTTAGCTCAGGTTATTAGACTGCCTGTTTGTCTCCCTTTTCATCTGCGTTCTTGATAGTGGGCTTTAAAAAGAAACAGCTGCCTCTGCCATTATCAAAAGTCTTTTGGGCAGCTACAGATTACATGTACTTGATTAAGAATCTAGTGTAGTACATACGGGCTTTTCCTGGCTCGCAGGTTAGGAAGAGAGCTCTTGACAGCTTTTTTACATTCCAAAAATGAGCGCTGAATATTCTCCAGCTAAGCAAAACAAGGGGAGAAGCAGCTTACATCCAGGAATAGAGTTGAGATCACTAAAATCTTGGGAAATTAAGCACCGTTCGTTCTATTTTCTTTAGAGCTTCTTGAGTAACACTGAGAGAAGACCAAACTATTTTTGCCCCCTTTGTTGTCATGTGTTTCTTATAAACAGACGTTCCCAGCCATGCGGGGCTGGTTGTGGTCACCTCTGTGCCTCTGCCGTCAGCCCGGAAGGCTGGCTCTCTCTCTTTGGTCTCCATTCACTCACTAAGGCGTCATCTTTCTCAGGCAAGGTTCTACATGACATTCTGCAACTACTACTGACCACACTGTACTCCTCACACATCAACTTGCACTAGGTTGCAAAAGACCCAGAGACCTTTCTGTTATCTTACATCCCTGAATTCAGGTACAGGGACTATACAGTAGGTGGCACTGGGGAAAATTCACTGAATAGATTCTAATCTCAGACAAAGATCAAGATGATCCATAAATGGTATTCGGAATGCACAAATTCGTGAATTCCCTGAATCATTCTAAGACCGTGTGTATATATGCAGTTATGTGGAGGCATCAGTTCTTAGCTAGATTCCTCAAACAGACCAGGACCCCGAAGTAGGTGGATCCCTGGTGAGAACAAACCGTGAGTTAGTTGACTCTTCAGCTTGCAGTTTTACCATTTTTAATTACGCCGTCCCCAAATCTTCAGCATTCATTTAGTTGTGTGGTGTTTGTCTTCAACTCCAGACTCTTTCACCATTCTGCACTGGCAGAGGCTGCATGGGGAAGGGGCTGCACCATGGCAGGAGCTGGAAACCCGGGGAGCGAACACTCAGTTTTCTTCTGACTCACAGAGGATTCCACATTAGGAGGCAGAGACGATCTTGCTTGGTCACAGTCTGTACTACATATAATAATAGAACACAATGTGTATGGGAGAGCAGGAAGATGGATTTCATTCATAAAAACACCCTGCTTCTGGCTAGATAAATGGCTTCCAGTCCCAGAGAGAAATTATCATTTTCAGTTCTGGGATACCCTTCTGCTACTTACACTTCTTAAAATTTAATACATTCACATGCTCGAACGTATTGAGGTTTTTCAGCTTGTGAATGAAATTAGCAGCATGCTGTGGCTGTCGACGTGACGCACTGCAGTCCCCCGAGTGGTAGGGCTGAAAGATTAGTTCAGCTCTTGCACCTGTTTGCTGGCACTCGTCCGCTGAATTTCCATCACATTTAATAAGTCTCTGTGACGCAATTCATGTCCTTTGGACTGGGATCCTTTAATATTGTGCTAAATTCTCACCCATCAGAAATTCAAGTAATATTACAAATTTCAAACTGTTAATTAAAATCTGGAAACCCGAATGGTTTTGGATAAAATTGGCTTGATTCAGTGAGGTTCTTTTTCAGCTTCCTCAGAGTCTCATCCAGTCTCCAGCTCCTACCAGGCTAAGACTGATGACGACATGACTTCACTGTGGGTAGCTGCGGTTTGCAAACCCTCAGACAATAAGAGAAACATCAGGGTCTAGATTCGGGCAGAACGGTAATAAGCAATATTACTTTCTGAGATGAGGTAAGAAACAGCTCAGAATTAAAGATCGAAATTCTTCACATATTATTTTCAATAAAACTGATTATACTCTACCTATGTCTTAATTTCTCAGCATAGATGGGCAAGCTCAAACTGAATTATGATTCTTATTAACTATTTAGGGGGGCACTTTAAAGCTAATGATCGGATTTTTCAGCACAAATGGAGGCCTACTTGCCAGATGCTGTGAACAGAAAGCAGATGTCTAAGCAGGAAGTTCTGGTATATTCAAGACTCAAAAGATATTTTATTTGAAAGTTTAACAAATATTCTACTTGATACAAGCTTGCTCTCAGAGCTGGGCCATTATCACTTCTTAGAGCTGGGAAAAGGTATGAACAATGTTCCTCTTTCCCGTGTGAGGTCAGCATGTAATCATAATTCATCCTTGAACTCTAAGGTCCAGATGCCTGTCTCCCTTTGGTGTACTTACCTGTGACAGAATACTTCTCAGTTAAACTTTAGTGCTCTTTAAAAATATCTCTCTCCTACTGAAATACAAACTTCTAGAAGGAAGGTTTTGGGTTATCATTTTTATCACAGCAAGCTTACTGGAAGACAGATTATCAGGCTGAGTTAAAGATTACATGATAACTCTCCCTAAGGGTCAACAGCATATGGATTTTAATTAACATAAATTATAAATATCTTTCTTCCCCACATGCAAGTCTACTGAACTGCCCCTCATCTTGCATTTTTCTTCCTGCTCTATCCCACTAAATTGCTCTAGGAATAGCGCTTTGGATAACGTCCAGTGAAGCCTCTTGGTTTCAGAAGGATGGCTATCCACTTTGAAAAACATTGTTTCAAGAGCTAAAAGCCATACTCATGCTATTAAGCTCACTTATAGGATTGAGCCCCCCAAAATCCCTTAAATATGACTAACTTATTTATTATAAAGATTTGAATAATAGTCCCACTTGGAAGTAAGCCAAACATCTAATAATAAGGAAATAAATAAGTTATGGTACTTCTTACTAATACCTAGAATTTTAGCATAAAATATGATGAAATATTAAGTGGAAAATTCATTATATATATTTAATCATCCCAACTCAAAAATGTGACAATAAGTAAAGAGATAAATATGCAAAATTATATTTGTATCATGGTGGCTGAATACTGTTATAGGTTTTTAAAGCTTTCCCATAAATTTCTTAGTAATTCTGTGTGAGTTATAAGTGACAAAAGAATTTTATGTAGAAAAAGATTCTGCATTTCTCTGTGATCATGAATTTTAGCTATTGAATCATTAGTCATTAATTAATCATGAGTTCATGACCTTTTTGATTATGAAATTATGAAATTATGATCTATGATCATAACTTTAAATTACCTTTTACATGTTTGTGAAGATTTTATTAATGATTAGAAAAGGTGAGTTCTTCATATTGATTTCCTTTTGTCAAGTACCTATCACGTGCCCAGCACTAGGCTTTACAGTTTAAAGGTAATTTCTAAGCAGCATCACAGTAATCCTACGGGTCATTATTATTATTAGGAACTATTATGTCTACTAGAGAGAGGTTAAGCTTAGAGAGCATGTGTTTAAGCTTTCACAGCTAGTCAATGATAGGGCTGCAGTTAGAACACAGGTTTGTACATAATTCCAAAATTAATTTCTTCATTCATGTGATACAACAAAAAGCAGCAATATGAACCTTGGCTGTAATGTAAAGGTGTTGAGGCATTTTAGAGAGACAGACAGACAGAGACAGAGAGAGAGACACTATTGTTGGACCATACCCTTCACTTCCTGTGTTAGAGAGTTCATCCCCGGCACAGCAGGGCTGAGAAGTGAGTGTCTGCAGGGTTAAGAGGTGATGACCACGAGTGCTGCGTTCTCCTGGGTGACACGATGCTGTCCCTGTAGGACTAAGCACTGGACACTGGGGTAAACCCACCCGTTACGTATCATGACAGTGGCAAAGAAGCAGGCAGAATTGCGCCCATGTGCTAGGAGGCTGAGGAAGGCAGAGTTTTAGTAACGAACAAAGATGTCTGATAAGAGGAACACAAAAGCAGCAAAATATTTAAAGTGATAAATGTCTCTTTCTAATTTTGGACACAAACAGTAAAATGAGAAAAGAGAGAAATGATTTAAAGACAGAATTTTTAAGCAAAAGGGAAGCAGAATAAAAAGATTTGGGAAACACTCAGGCTGGATGGGGTGAAGAATGAAAAGCACATTCAAAAGAGAATACTCACAGAGGGCCAAGGCACCGTCCACTAAAGAGAGTCGCATGGATGAAGCACGAACAGATTCTACTCACAAAGACAGCGAAGGAGGTCTCGTGACGGCTGGTGTTAGGTGGCGCGTTGGCCAGGGAATGGAACCTCTAGGGAACTGAAAGCAGGGCCCCTGATGTGCGTGTGACAGCGCTTCCGGAGAAGACTGGTACGTGCAGTGGAAAAAACCCTGCCACAGTGTGAGTAGATACTACCTGCTCAGCGGTGGACTCAGGCAGAATTTTAAACAGGTGAGGACAGAGAATTTCGTTACTCTCTGCCCTTGAACACTGGAATCCCACCTCCCCAGACGTGGAACTCCCAGGATTTAACACCAGTGGACTCCCAGGTTCTCAGGCCTTCAGCCAGACCAAACGTTACATCCTTGGCTTCCCTGACTCTGAGCACTTTGCAAGTGAACTGAGCCAGGCTTTGGGTCAAGGTCAGCTATTGATTAGTATCTATTTATCTATCTATCTATCTGATGAATCTACCTATCTGTCTGATGAATCTACCTATCTACCTGATGAATCTATCTATCTGATGAATCTATCTGATGAATCTATCTATCTATCTATCTATCTATCTATCTATCTGTCTATCTACCTGATTGAACCTATGAAGGGAAACACTAGTGAGAGGGAGAGAAGTTTCAGTGTAGCCTTATATTTTTGGTGGGCAGATGGAGGAAATCTGGGTTTCTTGAGTCTTTGAAAACTACGTTTTATTGTGCTTTGGTGACATACTAGATTAACTGTCAAAAAACAACTCTCAAAAAATTACTAAAAAAGCAGGGCGTGGTGGCACACGCCTTTAATCCCAGCACTTGGGAGGCTGAGGTAGGAGGAGTGTCGTCAATTAGAGGCCAGTTTGGGTTACAACGTGAGTGCAAGGCTGGCCTGAGCTACATAGTGTGACCCTGCCTCAAAAAACTAGGGCTGGGACTTTGGTTCAGTGGCTTAAGCAGCTGTCTGGCAGGTGCAAAGTTGTGAGTTTGATCCTCGGTGCCACAAAAGATCTAATTTTTATAAGGTAACTTAATTTTTTCATATAAGGTAGGTGAACAATTTTAAAGAAAAAAAACGTATGTCCTAGATTTGGCCCATTTCAAGAGCTACCTCTTGTCTGAAGTATCCCTTAAACAATGACTACAACCCCGCGGAAGAGTCTACCGTACTAGTAGAGCTGTGTCAGGCAGCCCTTCAGCTTTGGTCAGAACACTATTGTTATGCAAATTCGCCATCTCTGCTCTAACAGCAGCCATTTAAACTGAGCAGGTGTAATTGTGCCAAACAAGGAAAAGTCAAGGTCAACTGCACCACAAGTTAGATCCTTTAGTTTGAAACCTCCTTTAGGGGAGTGAGCTTACGAAAGAAAGAGGAGAGGAGACAGACGCAATTGATAAAAGAAGCAGAAGCTGAAGCACTACGAGGCCACAAGAACACCTAAGTGATTAAGATCTAAGTAGGGAAGAAATAGTAAGCCTACAAGACTGTTAAGTGCAAAAGTTAGAGACAGTGGGTATCCAAATCACACCACAATAAGAATTTACTAGATGAGAGAACCAAAGATGTCTGCAGTTGAGCCTGCAAAGCAATATTCTGGTTGCTAAGCTGCATAACAGCCAGAACAACCCCTGAGTTGCCTTCTAGTCTCTCAGAGACCTGGCTGTGCAGCTGAGATCATTGTATTTTCATCCACATGTGTAGCTTTATCAGACTCCCTTCTAATTATTTATAGCTTGCAATTACCCTTTATTACTGAAGTTTGCCAAAATGTATATTTACTTAACTTCTGCAACCTATTAGAGCTTAATCTGACACTTTTTGTTTGATAAGAAGGTAATTAGCAGGAAAGAAAAAAGAAAGACCACATGCAGGGGCCACAAGAGGATCAGTGTGAACTCACTGAAGAGGTGCTCAGTGTACACACACACACACACACACACACACACATGGGTGTGTGCTCACACACACATGAACACTAGATTCTCACATACAAATTATCATATGAAATAAACAGAAAGAAATGGAGGTAACCGCACATAAGTGCTCGAATGCAAAATTGATTTTACGTGTTTTATATTGAAAGTGAATTACAATCTAAAATGTATTAAGATTTAAAATAATCAGGAGACCCAATAATGAAAAACTAAACAAAAGATTATTTAAAAACTCAATAGAATAACTAGTGAATTTAAAAATTCAGCAAAAGGGCTAAAAAAAAAAACAGATTAGATATATCCTAAGCGAGCCGATAAAGGATCTTACATAGATGGTTAACAGGGAAGTAACAAAGGTCTGGATATATGAGAACATGGTAGGTAACTCTTGTATAATCATAGAGACAATGGGAGAGAGTACACATGGGAGAAAATAATGTCTGACATTTCCAGGGATAAATAAAGATTAAAGAAGTTATCTGTTTCATTATGGACCAATAAAGAGTCACAACCAAGCATATCACAATTAAACATCAATGACAGAAAAATCTTAAGGTAATCAGAGAAACAGATTAACTATAAAATACTGACAAACAGATTTTTCATTAGCCATATTAGATATCAAGGAACAATGGAATAATATCTTCAAGGTACTGAGTGAAAATAATCATAGACCTGTCAATTCTATACCCAAATGAACTGTCATTCAAAGGGGGGGAGGCTAAATAAGGATACACTTTTACAAAGTGTGACAGTGTATATCACTCATAGATCCTCATTGAAAATATTCAAAACTATGTTCTTGGGTAAAAATGGAAACTAATCCCAGAAAGGAGTGGAATTCATAAAGGAAATATAACCTAAAAAAACCCATTAAACATGCTGATAATATCCAACTAAGCACCAACTGTAAAACCTGTTACTTAACTAGGAAAGATCACCTTTTTTGTTAATTTTTAGGAAGTGTCTTAATCATGATGTGCTCTATTAGTGCCTAGTACAAGGTGAACTTTCAATAAATGCTTGATGATTAAACAGATACATAATACATTTATAAAATAGGTGTCACATCTCATTATTAGGTCAAATTTCCTTCTCTGCTAATGAGGAAATTGAAAATATAGAAGACTATGCCAGTATTGGATGACACATTGAACCTGAATTACCCTTTAGGAAGACAGGAAAGCTATTCAAGTGCCACATTTTTGGGACAAATATTGTATCAGTTCTTGAGATGGTAGCAATGAAGACATATTTTGCCCTCATGCAGTATACAGCTCAGCTGATCAAAAAGCCATCAAAAGTATAATTATACATTAGAAAAATGTAGAAGTTGGCAAACGCTTTCTATTGTGCATGCACGCACACACACACACATTCACACAAATGTAAAAAGAGATGATACTCCATTTCATAATATGGTGGAAGACATCCCAAGACACTAAAAAATATATGAGATAAAGTATAATCACATAAAGACTATAAGATAAATTAAAGAGGTAAATCCTGTTTGGGAAATCCTAAAATTCTGAATTCTTTGCAAAAGTAAAGAGATAAACAAGAGAAAGATATGGGTGTTTAAAACTTAATGTAGATTCTTATTTTTGTATTATAAGGAATAACTTCTACAGATATACCATAATTTCTGAAATTCATTCACAAAAGAAAAAAACACAACATATTATAACTTAGGAGCATTGTTATTTTTTATTACAATTAATATTTGTACATTAAAACTACTCTTTCATTCATTATTCCCCTTTTCAGTCCTAGAAATACAATCTTTGCTCTTTTCCAACCTATGACAATTTAGAATTGTCTTTCTTGGGCATTACTTTGGAATGATTAGAATATTTTAAACTTTGAGAATGAAAGCTTGTGATTGTTTTTAAAGAACATTCTCAGTATTATATAATAATATACAATACATATTACATATAACATAATATATAATCTATATTAGCTGATGTGTGACAATACTGTCTTAGGATGGTGCTGAACACTGTCAATCTTCTAAATCACTTGGGAGTCTGAGGTAAAGAGGACATACTATTTTACTTATCATCTGGACAAGAATTAAATCATTTAAACTGGAAAACAAGATGGTAGCACAACTGACAAAACTGTTATCGTTGATACATTATGTCAACTTGAGAAGTCTAGAAGCTTAACTAGGTGACTCAGCAGTTCTGTATCCTGGGGTCTAGAGTACACTCACTGCTCTAGGATGTTGTTCATTGTGTCAACTTGAGAAGTTTAAAAGCTTAAGTGACTCAGCAGGGAGCCAGAGTCCTTACTTTATAAACATCCTCAGCCTGTGCAAGAGGAGGGAACAGAGATGATGTGAGCCCTACATCTGCTCTGGAGGAGAGTAGTCTGCTTACAGTATAAGGGAGGAAAAGACACTTGTTCTCCCACTTTTTGCTCTTGTTGCTTTTGCGGTCTTCTGCTACCTTGAAGTGTTACCCCTGTGTCATGCCATCCTGCGAGCTGATTATGTAGTGAAACCTCCACAAACTGGGAGCTAAATAAACCTTTTCTTCCTTAATTTTGGGTGTCTGGTATTTTGCATCATCAAGGAGAGAAAATAACCAAGACACAGTCTGTTCTAGAAGATTTTTAAATGGAGAGCTCAGGAAAATATCTCCCTCCAGCATCTTACGGCTTGTGAATAATTATCTGTAAGAACTAGTTCTTTTTCATTAACTAAAAAAGAGAAGAACAAAATGATCTGGTCAGTGATATGCATCTTCACCAAAAAAAAAAAAAAATCACTGTGTAAACTGTTATTGTACTGAATATACAATGCTTAAGAGACTTTAATTTTCACTTGCAGAAATATGAAAAGTATAATAAAATAACAAGAAATGAAATAATGAGGTAAAGGCACATTTTCCATTCTCTTGTTCCCTAGAAGTAGTATGAAATTCAGTCAGAATCAAGAAACTCTTGAGAATTTGGTTACACTGAATTACTATTCTAAGAATCAGATCCAGGTCACATTTAGGGTAGAGTATTCTAAGACATGAGGAATTCCAGAGACTTGGAACCATAGTAAGTCTAGATTGGATCCTAGGTTCCTTATCTTCTCACCTCAGCCCTCTGAAATCCTACATATTTCATTTCTATCCTCAGTCTTCTGTTTCTGCAATGAATAAGTTTCTACTGGGTGCCAGGAACTCCTGCATAAATAGGCATCATTTTTGTTCCTAAAGTCCTAAAGGTTTCCTTATTTATAACTTGTACTAAACCATTCCTTCTAAAGTGTTCTCTTCTTCCTAAACTGTTCTACACTGAAGTCAACTGCTCCTTTATTTCGGGTTCTTGTATCTTTGTGTTCATGACTCTATCATACACACATTTGCCAGGACAGAATGGCTTATACAACTGTCGCCCATATCCTTATGTGAGATTCTTAACGCCTGAGCTGTCGGCATTCTCTAGCAAGAGTGCACGCTGTCCTTCAACCACAAGGGAGCTGGAAAGCACCACAATGAAGAGCTCAGGGGTCAGGGTTCCAATTACGGTGCAAAAGGCAAATTCCTAATTTCCTTATGCTTTGCTTTCCTCATATGAAGCTGGAGCTAAAAATAGTGCCTGCTTCATGGGAAGTTATGAGGATTAAGGGAGTTAATTTATGAAAATAATTTTGGATAATACCAACTACTTACTGAGTAAGTGCTAGCGTTACTTACCATCATCCTCATCATCAACATCAATAAACTAGGGTTAGTGGGTATTGGAACATTCTCTGATCCTCACCTGGTAGTACAAAGTGAAACTAGCAAGATTTTTAAGAAGAAAAAAGATTTTCAAGTCTTTCCCCCCACCCCATTTCATTTTCTTCTAAGCTGGACTTCTGACACACAGAGTAAAACAGTTTAAATTCGAGAAACTTGAAATGACAGAAGTGTAATATCACAGGCAGCAGCAACAACGGGTAAACTCCCTGCTGCGCCATCCGGTCTCGGCTGTAGGTGGGACCACCCCATTCTCCACGTGAACCATAACTGGACACGGTCACACCTTTGCTTTTATTTTCAAATAATATGAAGAGTATTTGTGAGGAAGAATGGGAGGAAACAACAACATGAGGTTATCAGACAATGAAGTCATAGCAAATTATTTATTTCCTTATTTTGAAGTTCTTTCACTGCATTAACAAAATGTTTCTAAACAAAGATCATGATTTCACATACCAGTTGAGGTCTGAGCCATCAATTTAAAGCATCATTGAATTCCTTTTAGTTCAATCGATTATATAGGATATTAATACAGTAACTCCATGCCACTGAAATTAACAAATGATACTTTGTAAGTAAATTTACTCCTATGTAAAGATCTACTTTGCATGTCCTGGTACAGTAAAAGGTAGTTATCCACCACTAAAAGTCGTGTCACCCCAGAGGGGACAACAGTTTGGAATGAGGTGGTAAGGGTCTCACAGAAGGCAAGGCGTGGAAGACCCCACTGGAGGGAGAGACCCTGCGGGGGCACTGGTCTGCTGCCTCGGTGGCTGGTTCTGGGCGGGAAGGCGCCCACACCACCCAGACAGCGTCCCCCACCCCACCGCATCGGCTGCTCACAGAGGCCATTTGCGATCCCATCTTGCAGGTCAGGAAATAAAGACCAGAGGAGATAAGTGACTCACTCAGGCTCCCAGAGCAGATCAACAGCAGCTCCAGGAACAGGGTTTGAGAATGATTTTCGTTCCGCGTCCCAAGGAGTCTCACATCTACCTCAGCTGCTTGAATCTACCCTGAGGACTTCGATGTCTAGCTGTCCTTTTTTGAATATGAAGGGCACAGCACAATTGATTCCCAGGAGTGCCTAGCCATTCTTTATTCTTTTTTACCCCTGAATTTTCATCTTACCTTGGATGGAAATGTACACATTATTGTATTGATTTGTTTGTTCAACAAGCATTCATTAAGGTCTGGCCATGAACCCAGTCCATGAGTCAGAACAAAGGTTACGTATAAGCTCCAGTCAGGGAATGACTCTGTGCATTTCATCAGCAGGAAGCACACACACCCGAGAAGCAAGCTGCTGTCTCTTCTTCCTCCACTCAAATAATACTACGAGCCTTTTGTCAATTTTCACTATTGATGGATCAATTATCTAATCCATGAAGTTAATACGTCTCATTGATCTGAAAAGTGATTGGTGTGCTTCTTTGATTTTTGCATAAATTCTGAGTCTGCAAATGAATTCCAATATTAATTTAAGCAAAACATAATTAGAATATGCTTGCTAAACAAAAATAATAGCAATCATTATTATTACTATTATTCACCTCCATTTCAAAATAAGAAGGGGTCTAGAACCGTTCTGATTTACTCAAAAAGCAAGTTGTGTAACCAGGATTTGAACTAAGATTGTTTCATTGAAATACAGCAGCATTTAATAGCTGACTTTCCACAGAATGGGAAGTACACTAGGATATGGCAAAGCTGCAGTGAGCCTCTGAGGAGAGTACTCAGACTTTTTCATTCAAGGGATGTCTGAGATCTATGCCATTTTAAAGACTACACAAATCAAATACACATTACTTCTGTAAAATCCAAATCATAGCCTTTTTTCCTAAAGCAAATGTATCAATTTTCTTTCTCCCAAACAGTTTGAGAAATTTTAGATGTATCATTTGCAATTATTGAAGATTTTTATAAATTAAAAAACATTTTATCGGACTACTATTTTTCTTCATAGCATTCCTAAAAAGTAAGATGGGAACATATATGATTGCAACACAAAGATGAATGCATGAAAAAACTGTGAGACAGTGTGCTTTTTTCTAATCTTTTAGAGTATGTTAGCACTGATCGCATTAGGCAGATCTCTATGAGGATGACTTGTTTCTTATGGCCTATGTGACTAAACATGATTTTTTAATATATTAATATATTAATATATCTGTATGCAGGCCTGATAAAGGCAGAGCCTTCGTGTTCTAATGTGTGCGTCACCAAAGGTATGAGGCAACACTGAAAAAGTTGTCTCCCAAGAGTCAAACACTAGACTAAGTCCTGGAAGGAAGCGTGCGGGAAAGGACAGCCCCAGAGGGGTCTGCATGGGGCTTACAGCCGGGAGCGTGGAAACACGATGTGATCAGTGGGTCTCACTTGAAATGTGTCTATACAGCCACACGTCAAAAACAGGTAAAGTTATTGTTAGTACTGTAATAACTTTATATATATATATATATATATATATATATATATATATATATATATATAACTACGTTTCAAAGTATAATAAAGGCAAAAATTGCCGGTATATTTAAATTTTTTTTTAAACCAAGTGTTTAAAATCTGGAGTGTATTTCGCGTTTGGGACACTTCTCGAGTTGAGGGCGCCGCATGTCAGCCATGGACGCACGCGGCTCCCGGCACAGGACTGGGGAAGCCGACGGCGCCAGCAGCCAGCGGAGCAGGCCCAGTTAGAGCCGCGGCAGGGGAAGGCGCTCACCCCGACTGCTGGAGAAAGCCTCATATCGACCAAGCTCTGAAGGACGAGCCGAGATGAGGCAGAAGAAGGGGTGGGGGTCAGGGTAGGCTTTGCCAGAAGGAGCGGCAAGGCCGATTTTCAGGAAGAGCACACGGAGGCCTGCGGGTGGGCTACCACGGCAGATGCAAAGACCGCGGGAGCCTCGGCTTGGCGGGGCGGACCCGGTGGAGGACAGGACGGCCAAAGCCCGACGAGCCCTGGTCCGCGCAAAGAGCGGTGCGGTTCTGCATCAAATGCATCTTTTGGGTCATTTTCAGCTGATTTCATGACACTGACTCTTCAGCTCTAACCATAGTAGAATGAAAATTACCATGAATGGTGTGGTTTGTTATCTATAAATGACTTTTGGAGGGGACAATATGCACAGTACTATAAAAATGTTAAATATTTATATTAAACTCCCGCCACTTTTTCTCAGTAGTGTACGTATAACACGTGCAGTGGGACGAACAGTGATGTTCTACTGGCCGTTTTGGGATGACACTACTTGTGAAATTCCTGCTTTGATCATTAGGAGGCAATTTAGAGTGACTACAAAGTGCTGTATTCCAATTTAGAGCCTCCGATCTGTCTTTTGGAATTCCCATAATCTGGAATAGCACTAGAACTGCAGTAATTTATAGTAGCAGAAAGCCCCAGGCGTTAGGGTTTACACATTACGGCATAGTCATGCAGCTTAGAGTTTGACTGAGGATATCATGATTCCAAGCGTGGGGCTGGTCTTCCTTGTGCTCCTGGCTCATCAGTTTTTGGAAAGCAAGAAAAGTGATAGATCGATCTGTCTGTCTATCTGAATTTTAATATGTGCCAGGAACTGTGGTAGAGTGCTTGGTAGTCTTGAACACATTAATATGAATTTACTAGAACCAGAAAAGATATTTAAATACTGCCCCTACATATTACCGCTTGCCCAAATACATGCTGTGAGATAATGATATTGTGTAGGGATTTTACTGGATCAATCACTAATGCTATAGTACTGAATCCAAACCTCACTGAGGTTCGGCCCAGTAACTCATGTCTACTCTGTGTCTGTAAATGGGACCTGACTTGTAAACAGGGGTCTTCGCATATGTGATGAAGTTAAGATGAGGGCATACCAGATCAATTCCTTATCAGTAGTAGTCTTAGAAGAAGAGGTAAATTAGGACCCAAAGAGAGGGCATGGCAAGAACACTGTGTGGCTATGGAAGCAGAGACAGTACCATCCGCAAGCCAAGGAGTGACAGAGCCTGCTGGCAAGCTCCAGACGAGGACGGTATTAGGACGAGGTCCTCCTCTGGAGTCCCACTGACAGCCTGATTTCAGGCTTCAAGCCTCCGAAGCTGAAAGAACGCGTTTCTGCTGCTGTAAGCCACCGAGTTGGACTCACTTTTAACAGCAGCCCCAGGAAACTAAGGTAGGGATCATCGCCTGTGTCCCACCTTTCCTTCACAGAGTCACTCGCCGGCAGACCTGCACTTGACGCAGCTGGCAAGTCTGCCCTTTTGTGCCAGAGGAGCTGCGGCACTTCTACTGTTACAGTGCAGTTATTTGAAATATTACACAAACCGATGAAATCTGAATGTAGGAAAGAAAGCTGCCATTGCTGGGGAAATAAGTTGCAAAGTTTGGAAACTACTGATAGAAGCAAGTACTCTGAAAAAAAAGCAAATTAAGTGTGGGTAAGACAGTTACAAAAGACTGAACAGAAGTCAGGAAAATCCTCATTCAGATTACTTTGCAAGTACCTTTGAAGTCTCACTTCGTTTTAATAAAGTCGGAAGCAGGGATCACAGGACAATGCTGTAGGTGTAGCTGACGTACAAAAGGACTTCATGGAACTGCCCTTAGGACCCCAGCACACACAATGTAAGCAGGCATTTGTGTAGATTCCATAATTCTCTGATTCTACCAGAGCTTCCATTACCGATAGAATCATAACTCCAGATGAAACCAAAGAAAAGACTTTTCTGTACTTAGCTCTGTAACCTGTTTCCATTCGATGACTTGACTGCATAATCTGTTACTCCGTAAACCATGTAAACGCTGAAGCTGTATCTGATTTGCTTCCAATCTACCCCTAGTTCCTAGTGCTTCGTACACAGCACCCTCCCCCAAAATATTTTCCATAAGTGACAAAAAGGAAACATTATTTTCTGCTTTCCCTTTTTGAAAAAAAATCGTATCAAAAAAGCTGCATTATTACAGGTTTATACTCAAGACATGAAAATCGATGCATAGAGAATCCAACGTTTTAATGCCATTTGTAAAACGGGGTTTTACTGACCCACATACGAATTTCTCATGTTTACTATATCATTTGTCATAGCATTAATATGCTTTTCACATCATGTTCTGACAATAGTTAAACTATTCCTTGGGCCATCTTCATACCATTTCTGTGTAATATCACAGTGTTATTTCCCCAAGTTAACCGATTAGGATCCTGACGCAGAAAAATTAACTTAATTTCTTAGAGGCAGATGCCCAAATCTGCCTCAGATTCCTGGGGTTCCAAGTTCTCGGTTAGCCCCGCTGTGCCATGAGCTGGGCTGCAGCGGGAAGCAGCCTGAGCCCTGAGCTTCGGCTCCCGTGGGGAGAAGCCAGGGTGGGGCTGGACAAGCTCTGGGTGTTCCAGGCTGCCTTGCCCTCATTTCAGCACCAGAAAAAGTAGGATTTTTATGAATAAAAAATGTGACCTCTCACTGCTTTTCTTCCCACTGTGGGAAAAAGAACAACATACCTAGTTACCTGTAAAAAAAAAAAAAAATGATAAAAATAATAAGGTGCAGTCATGTTAGTGAAAACGGAGTGAGAAGGAAAAAAGGTGAGCTTAGTATCAGCACAGAAGAATAACTCATTTTGAGAAACAATACCATGTAATTTTTATGTCCTCATAATCCGTAAGCATTACAAGAACATCAGGGATAAGGTGGGAGGGCTGTGGAATACACAGCTGAAAAAGTGAGAGTCAACTCTTCATATCTGATGACCTGAAGGAGAATATAGCATTATCTAATTACAGCATAAGCAACTACCATATGAACTCCAACTTTAATGACCTAAATAAGTTTACAACATTTATTCCTTCAACTGTGGATAACCAATATCAAGTTCTTTTGTAAACGCTACACAAATATTCCTTATTTTTACTTTTTTTATTTAGGTAACTTAATGGAAAGTATTGAAAAGAAACCTTAGCACACTTTTTGGTTAATACAAATGATACAGGGTTTCAGATGGCACAAGAAGATGAATAGTTTAGCATTGAAATTCTGTTAAACAACTGCAGGAGTTACACTTTTCCCTTAGAAACTTTTCATCATGGAACACAGCTGTGAAACAACTTCGGCTTCAAACAGAAAGGCTATAATAAAGCGCCTCCTTGCTAGACTGAGGTTCAAGAGGTTTACAGTGG
>RJWM01031221.1:0-22649 GCA_004363535.1 Dasyprocta punctata
TGTTAATATTTATAATAATATTTACGTAAAATGTTAAGGGACATAGAATAGCCAAAACAAATCTTGAAAAAAGAAGAAAAGTTAGACTCACATTCCCTAATGGAAACATTTGGATGGTGCTACAATGATGTTAAAGCATGATTCAGACATAAAGACAGATATATGTGGCAATGAACTGGGACTGAAAGTCAGGAAACAAATCCCTGACTGTATTGTCATAAGATTTTTGACAAAGCATCAAAAGCGGGAAAGAAGTCCAGCCTGAACTACATAGTGTGACCCTGTCTCAATAAACTAGGGCTGGGAGTTTGGCTCAGCGGCTTACGCGCCTGCCTGACAGGTGTGAGATTGTGAGTTCGATCCCCGGTGCCACAAAAACAAACAAACAAACAAAGAAATCTTTTCAATAAATGGTGCTACTTATTGCAGGGAAGATGAATTTGAACCCCAATGTCACACCATATACAAAGACTAACTCAAAATGGATGAAGAATCCATATAAATGTTAGAACGGTGGGACTCGTAGAAAGGAGCCTTAGATGGAACTGTGTGAGATGTTGGTTTAAGCAATATTTTTTAGATACGATTGCAAAAGCACAATCATTCAGATAAAAAATAGACAAATTTTACCTCATTGAAATTAAAATATTTTGTGCACTAAAGGATAGTATCCAAAAAGTGAGAAGATGCCCTACAAAATGGGAGAAAATGTTTGCAAATAATTTATCAGATAATGCTCTAATATACAGAACAGCAAAGGAACTCTTGCAACTGAAGGATAGAAAACAAATTACTTACTACCATATTTCTTTCTAAATTGAGCATTTCTCTAAAGAAAGCATTCAAAATACAATAAGCATGTGAAAAGATGTTCAACATCACCAGTCATTGGGGAAATGAAAATCAAAACTTCAAAGAGCCATCTCTTCACATCCACTAAGATGAAAATAATATTAATGAGAATGCGGAGAAATAGAAACTCTGGTGTACTGCTGACAGAAATGTAAAGTTATGATGCTAATAGGAAAAACATTTCAGTGGTTAAAGTGTTAAGAAATACAGAATTATTATATGGCCCAGCAATTCCAATCTTTGGTATATACTTGACAGAGCTGAAAACATATGTTTATGTAAAACTTGCATGTGAATGTTCATAGCAGCGTTATTCAAAATTGAAAAGAAAATACAGGAAAACCTCAAGCATCAATCTGTATAGATAAATGGACATTTAAAATCATACCTTCATACACTGAAATATTACTCAACCATATGCCCAAGTGAAATATGGTTCATTTATACTCGATAGCATGGACGAACCCTGAAAACATCATGAAAAGTGAAACAAGCAAGACAGAAAAAAATTTGTACCACCTAATTCCGCTGATATGAATTGCAGAGAAGAGACAAACCCACACTTGCAGAAGAGAGGGCTGCAGTCACCAGAGGACGAGGAAGAAGGGGAACAGAGAGCACATGTAACAGGTGTGAGGTGGTGGGAGGGCTCTGCTGTCCGACAGCGGTGAGGGCTGCACAACGCAGAGAACCGATTAACAACACTGAAACGCTGTTTTGTGTTTTGAGAAATGTATCCTAATGAAAAATGCTAAAATATGAATAATAATGGGTGGCAAAAGTACACAAGAAAATCTATACTTGAAATGTGATAATGTTAGATAAAATCCCAATAGAATCTGGTAGAGGCGCATGGGATTCACATACAAGGTGAGGGAACACCGCCACATGGGAATTCCTGTTGAGCTAAGGAATTCTAGAAAAGTACAGAGTTTACTCGAGGAAGAGCAAATGACATGGGTTTTTATATAGATGTATATGTGCATGTAAGTGTGTATATGTAGATACATATGTGTATATGTATTTACACGCATATGTGTGTACACAGTTATTTTCTACTTAGACCCTTTGAAAACATAGCAAGCACTGGATCAATCATTGTGTAATTAGCTATGAAAAAATTTAAATTAAGAATGGTAACACAGTCACGAGTTTTAATTACTCTTAAAAAGGGTAATTTTTTTAAAAAAAGAGAAAAGAAGTACTAATAAGACTTTACCATTATACCCTATCACCAAATATGTAATTACAAGCAATTTAATCTCCAATAATGTGTCTATTAAACTTTTCTCCAGATCTTCTGTAGTTTTCCTGCCTCTTAACCACTCTGTCACTAAATGCATTACTTCACACTGATTCCTAACAACATAACTTTTTAACTACGTAGCTTTTTTGTCTCATTGTGGGGCATGGAAGATCTCTGGGAATTCCTCATTAAAATTATAAGATTTTCTCCATGTTCTGAAGGATGTTTCTTACACTTGGTAGTTTCAAAATTATTACTTGTCAGGTAGATTGCTATTTTTATGTCACTCCACATATATTCTGAAAATTTTTATTACATCATGCAAACACTTAGAAAAATCATGCGTTATGTGATTTCCTCCTGTGTTAAGTATATGTCACCTTCCTTTTTACATATGTCCCTTAAAGCAGCACACTTCTAATCATTCACATTGCAGATTAGCATCATTCACATTCATATGTACACTCACATTTTAAAACAAAGCACTGTGTTCTAGGAGACTCTGTCATCCATTCACATTCCTTGTTCTAGAACACAATATTTTCTTCAACAGTGGAGAAAGGAGAGAAGAACAATACTAATTTTAAATCATCTATCCCATAGCCTTATATGGATTGTTAAGTCCTTTCTAATAATCTGTACAATTACTTATTAATAAAATGACACTCGCAATTTTAAAATGTTAACATGTAATCATTTTTACATAATTTAAACAGGAGCATAAATGTGCATATATGTTTTGATGGACAATTTGGGAGTATCTTACAAAATGAGGTACAAATATTTTGATATTTCAATTCTATTTCTAAAAACTCATGTTGTAGGTTTTCCCTACATATTTATGCTGATAGGTTTTCACTTCAATTACTTTTGTAATGCTAAAAAATTAAAATGCCTAAATCATCCTTAAAAAGCAAATTATTAAATAAATTCTAGTATGTACACTCACATTTTAAAACAAAGCACTATGAATCCTATAAAGGTGAAGTTATATGTGGTAAAATGAAAGATTGAAAAAGATTTTTAAATGAAATTATTATACAGTAATATGTACAATAAATCTACGTATGAAAAGCACTTGAGTTTAAGAATATGAAAAGGTACTGAAATAAAAGAATATTTTAAATCATTGATAGTAAGTTCCTTTAAGTATGGAATTGCAATGAAGTACAAGTGAATGGAACTTTTGAAAATACAATTCTGTATTATTTGAGTAGTTTCACAATATGTATAATGATATTATTAAATTCAATAATTAAATACTTTGATAGGTGATATTAAATTTAGCTAGCGAAATATTTTATAGGCTAATACATGTAAGCCATTCAGTAATTTCAGATACAAATTCAGCTGGCAATCATCACCCTGTTTATCTAAATTCAGAACAAATGGCCGATTCAGGTGGTTTCCAAAGCCCAGTCAGTCTGTGTGACATCATGTCGCTATGCTGACAGGCTGGCCATGGTTTTCCCAGTAGCTGTTTTGTTACGGTGCCAAGGAGGCTTTTCCCCACATCCCCAATTAATGATCTATATAATTCAGTTGGAGTAAAGACCCAAATTTTGTTGCACAATGACCCAGTTGTTTCGGCCTCCTCAACTCACAAAAATGAACCTTCGAAAGCCATGGTAGAAAAAGAGATCCAGTAGATCCTGAAAGAAAGAATCAAATTCCCACCAGCTACCTAAATATGCAGGGGTTTTCTCATCATAGGCACTGAGTAGGATCTCAGCTCTCATCTGAATTTTTGGTGTGTTAGGGTAAAAACTTCTACAAAAAAAATTAGTAAGATATAATAAATGAGAGAAACATACATAACAGAAGACGTAACAAACACGAACTACAATTAAATAAAGGCACAGGATTCTAGCCTAGCTGAGGACCTGCGTCTAAGAAGGGCAAGGGCAAGAACGGGAAAGCTCAGGCAGAGAGTGAGATTTCATGCGAAGCAAGGTTGCAATAAAACCAGCAAATCAAATCAAAATCAAGCACTCTTCCTAAAAAGGCAGGAAGGTCAATCTGCAACCCAAGTTTCCCAAATTCAGTTTTGGGCGTAAACGACTTGCCAAAGTCATCTCAGAATGACTTGGGACAGCAGGTTCTTCCTGCTCTTCCAAGGCCTGAGAGTGGGGACCGAGGGGGTGAACATGAGGGCTCATTCCAAGCTACCAGGATTCAACCACTATCAGGTAAATGTCTGAGAATCCTAAATTCTTACAAAACAGTATGAGCTGCGTTGCACACACCACTGGGAGTCCCTATGTGACTAGGCGGGCAGCCGTGGAGTTGCACAAGCCCAGCGCAAAGAGGCAGAGGCCGCCGCCCGTCAGCCCAGCTGTAGATGAAAGGTGACTCCGTCTTCTATTGGGATGGGAGTGGGATGTAAAAATACTCCCTGATAGTTTCCTTGACATTCCAGAAGAGAGAGCCCAGAAGATCGTAGTCACTAGTATTGAGTTCTAAGCGGAAATACCTGTGATGGGGCTGGAATCGCAGAAAGAAAGGACAATCACAGCCTCCAGCATGGGTCAGAAAAGCGTGTAGCAAATTCTCACAAAATAATACAAATAGGTGTGTGTGGTGGCTGCATATAGAGATTGCTAGCTTGTTGAAAATTTAGAATAACCCTTTGTGCATTCAGTACAGTGCATATTTTACCTTCTGACCACACACACACACACACACACACACACACAAGTGTGTGTACCATACTAGTTCATTAAACCATATACACAGTTTTAATTCATCACTTGATCCACACAGCATGGAGTCAGTCTTGTAGCACCTGCCAAAGCCAAGGATGGCTTCTACTCTGCTGCTTTGATGAGATCCTTTACTGAAGGTCTAGCACTCAGGTATGGGATTTGCCAACCTAACCTGCAACTCAGTGGGTGTAGCCTTTCTTACAATTTAACTAAAGACTAGGATTACCTTCTGGTCTTGGTTTATCATTTCCTATAACCCTGCTGAAACACTACTTCCTACTCCCACACTGTTTTTTCTGATACTGTTTTGCTATTAGGTTTCTTAGTCTAAAGTTCTTGCCAGTATCCCTGGGGACATCCTTTCTTGAAAGCTGCATAAACATTTCGGTTTCTCGGATGTCTAATGTTAATCGTCTCCCTGCATCAAAAGGGAACAAACACGGGGATGAGAAGGAGCCGGGGTACACAGTTAGAACAACGGGTGCGTCATGGCCCAATCCTGGAGATGGATGGGAAAGAGCAGTGCTTTGGGGAGTTCAGTAAAGTAGCGAACTTCATCTTTGCATAAGTTAAAGGCCACAAAGGAAGGAAACACTGAGAAACACTACCATATGACACTGTACAAAAATGTCCTCCACTACGAATGTGCTAACTGAAGTTTCCTCTATTCATGCTGCACGTGGGAAACGATCTAATTTGAAGGGTGTGGAGAGAAATAAATTATATGAACTTCAAATAATTTCATAGATACTTGTATTTTAGATCAGTGATGGCGAACATTTTAGAGCATCAATGATATGAACAGTCCACCGCGGCATGCATGCCATAGGTTTGCCATCGTTGTCTTAGAGTATGGTTTAATTATAAGAAATTTATTTTGACTCATTTTATTCTGAATCATGTAAATTAATTTGGTTTATAAAAGTATGAAATTCTGCTACCACGGTAATTCCTCTTCAAATGTATTAATACTAATATATATCTAAGTTAGGTTTAAAATATGAAATATAATTGCATAATTATGAGAATATGTAGAGGTTTTGATTAGATGTTTTTATTTCCATAAAACATTACAGACAGCAAACATTCTGCAACTAGTTGATCTTTTCATTGGATAGGCTGAGATATAATTTTTCAATGCTAAAAATATTATCTGAATCAAATAATATTATTTGTAGCTAATGGAAAATATCACAAATGAATTTTTTTTGTACTGGGGATAGAACTTACACCCTCACACTTGCCAGGCAGGCGCTTATGCCACTCAGCTAAATCCCTGGTCCCACAACTGATTTTTTGTATTACTGGTAAACTAATAATATTGCAAGATACAGTAGAAGAGTTAAGTTGTTGTGTAGAGAGTCATTCCTCATCTGAAGCGGTGAATTATGACTCATTAAGGACAGAAAGGAAAAGCTGGCGGTTCTATTGAGATTTCACGGGGTGTCCAAGCTCTCGGACACCCACCTTCGGGAGGGAGATGTTCATTCCCACGACCTTGACAGAGTGGCGGGCGCAGGGCTTTGCCCCTCATGGTGTGAGCCAGACGGAGGGGACGAAGCGGCCGGTAAGGCCGCAGCTTCCTAGCCCAGGGAGAGGAGCCCCTGCCAGCCAGCAAGTCCTCCAGAAAGGGCACAGCGGGAGACGGGAGGCTCCTGGCGTAGCCAAGAGGACCTGAGGTGGCCGGCAGCTGTGCCAGTGGGTTCGGAGGTGGGTTCTCTGGACGCAGATGAGCCGCAGGGAGCCCACAGCCCTGCAGACTGGGGGAGGCCCCGAGCCAGGGCGCTGAGCTCCAGAGACCGACCCGCAGAGAGCCCAGGGCCTGGCCGCTGCTGCCCTCAGGGGAGGAAGGCGGGCAACAGTGAGGGCGGCCACCCACGGGGACAAAGCGTCGGCGTTTACCAAAGCTCACCGGTCACGCTTGGTGAAGCAGTGCAGAGAACCACGTGTGTGTGTGTGTGTGTGTGTGTGTGTGAGAGAGAGAGAGAGAGAGAGAGAGAGAGAGAGAGAGAGAGAGGCACACAGAGAGACAGAGACAGAGAGACAGAGACAGAGAGACAGAAACAGAGAGATTTGTATTAATTTACTAGTCACTGGATTACTTAACTTCCAGAACTGTTGTTAAACCAACAAAAAGGTAAACAAAGAGCGTTAAAAAATGTCCGTATTTCGTTCACATGAGCTTCAGTGTAAAATGTTTATGAGGCTACAGCGTTAGTGACTTAAAAGAGGAGAAAAACCAAATGAGCTTTGTGAACGAGTTGTTGTTTTTCACTAGAGCTGTGAGGAGTTGTAGGACCTTTGAAGGCCACGGAAAGGCTCTCAGACTGAGTTAGATGACAGAACGTGACTGTGTGTGAAAAGGCGGACAAATCACTTGGAAGGGATCCTGTGGTCAGGAAGGAAGAGAGAGGCAGCCACTGTCGCGGAGGAAGTCTCCCTGAGCTATCCTGGGCGGTACTTTCCTAAGTGTAAAACAGCCTCCAGAAACTTTGATCCTAGCAATGCAAATATTCCTCCTACTTTTAAATAGCACAAAATATTTAATCATTAACAGGCAATTTGTGTTATTTAACCAGTATCCTAAGGATAAATTCCTACACTTCTGCTGATTTTTCAGTAGTCTACTGATAGAGATAATAGTAAGGTCCTCCTTGAAACTTTATCACTTAGGAATATATTCAACAGGTGAATTCTTAATTATGGGATTCCTGTGACCAAGTATGCAATCATATTTTATAAAATTTGATGCAGAAAGATTGCACTGATTTTTATTCTCACCACAGCATGAGTATCCATATTTCCCCACAGTTTTAATGGATGAAAACCATTTGCTTAATTTGTCAATCTCTTAGATGAAATCTATTTTGATTTTTTATGAGTAGAATTTAGTATTTTCTTAAAATGGGTGTATTAGCTGCATGAATTTCTTTCTTGCTACCTACTTGTTACTTTGCATATTTATCCTGGTGGATTATTTGCTTCTTTTCATACCAAGTCTATGTTTTAGATACAGAATTTCTATTAACTAGCTATTTCTAGATTTTTCAAAATCAATCTTTAAGTTTATTCAGGTTTATTCATTTTTTTTCCACACAGAATTTTTGTGCATCGTACATTTTAGTAGAATTAGAAAATATTTTTCAAAATGTCTTATAAGTTTTGGTGTCTTGCTTAGAAAAAAAATTCTAGACTATGAAATTATAAATAAAT
This sequence comes from Dasyprocta punctata, assembly GCA_004363535.1. Taxonomy (NCBI): domain Eukaryota; kingdom Metazoa; phylum Chordata; class Mammalia; order Rodentia; family Dasyproctidae; genus Dasyprocta; species Dasyprocta punctata. The sequence continues at coordinate 8,017 of RJWM01031221.1, forward strand.
GATTTGAGAGAAGCTAGGATTATAGATCCCAATGAAAATAGGCATGAGTGTGTCCTTAGAGAGTGCACTGTTACTGGAAGCCCTCTCATCTTGACCTGAGTGTATTTCATTAAGCCTGAGCACCAGAAGGTGTACACGGGCCCCTCAATCCCACGAACATGTGTGTCCCTCCCCGGTCCTCCAGTGTGCTCTGGCTCGGTCGCCATGGTGGGCACGCTCATCGCAGTTACACAGTGATTTCCCAGGAAGACTGATAATTGCCCTCACTCACTATCGTTTTCAACGTTTTGAAAATTAGTCGTTGTAAGCACCCATCATTTTCAATAGCTCAGAAATCACAATTTTTTTTCCCAAGAGCACCAGTGGGAAAGTGCCAAGAGATGAGGAAGGTGTTTAATAAAAAAATAGGAGCATGAAACCAGCAGCGTGTGCTGGAGCTCCCACCCTCTCCGTAACTATTTCAGACAGCAAGCGTGTCTGGAAGGACTTTTGCTCGTATTTTCCTTGTTTTTCCAGACGGCTTTCATCAACTGCCTTCTTTCATTTCGTTTACCTAACCGCAGTCGTGTCCTTGTCCATAATGGCCCCCAGCTCCGACGCTGTGATCACGAGTCCCTCTCCGCCCTCCCTCCCTTCCGTCCCGTGTCTGATGTCTGATAGGAGGTGAGATGGTACAACAGCAAACATAGGAGTTACACACGTGTCCCTTTCTGTCCTCCTTGCTTTCTTATTTGACAGTGGTACTATAGTGTTTTTCTTTCTTAAAGGAAGACCATGTCATTAATATTTTTGAGTATTTTACCTACTGTTGTTATGTGTTTGAAACAAGTGCTATCACCAGTATGGGGACGTAGTTAAAATTTGAATTTAATCAGAAATTCATACATTTTATAAATTATGAAGCTCAGTGGTACAGCCTTTGGTTAGTTTGTGTCAGGCCCTGGGTTCGGTCCCGGTACACACACACACACACACACACACCCTAAAAACATAGCTTCATGGAAATGAAAGTAGGTGTTCATAATTACTAGAAAATAACTGTGGATTCAGAATAAAGCTCAATCATGGAATTAGGAGATTTTCTCTAAATCTATTTACAGTACCATTTTTGATTCAAAGTCAACAAACTTTATAGTTGAAAAATCAAAATGAGAAATAGGAAAAAGTGAAATTCATGTCCTCTTTCTGTTGGTTTCAGTTGAGCTAAGCACCAGAAAATATTTCTGTCAATTTTCAGTAATATTTGATGTGATTATAATGTGAGATTTAATATGTGTCATTAATACTTTTCCTACACAGTGAGAACAGTCAAGTGTTGAGAAGGGTTCTGCCATTTACACTGCAAAGTATTTGGTATCTCTAGAGAATAAATTATTTTAGGATAAAGTACTTCTGTATCTCGTGGTTGTCAAAGTTACATAGGCAATTAAGCAAAATTTATTAGGTTAATGAATTCCCAGATTTGCCCAAATGCTGTATTATTGTTGTCCTGAAATAATCATTCCAGTCTTTCCTTACTGAAAGGGCATATCTTTGAGAGAACATAAAGAGGCATAAAATGTATAAGTGACACATTTATAAAAGTAAAATAATAATGAGAGTTAACATTTTTGAGAGTTTAAATGCCAGCTACCTTTCTGACTAGCTTGTATGTAATATTTCTTATTTCATATTTCAGCTTTATTGAGATTTCCCTGCTAAATAATATGCATGTTATTAAGTCGTGCAACATGACGGTTTGCTACATTGTGGGTGATTACGGCAGTCAGGGTAACTGACCTGCCCTCACCTCCCGTGGTTAGCTTTATTACTTTTGTGCCCTCAGCAAATTTCAGGTATATTGTGTAGCATTGTTAGCTACAGTAACTATGGTGTGTATCAGACCTTCAAGATTCATTCACTCTGGAACTCCACGCTCTTGGATCAATGTCTCCCATTTCCTCCACCCTTGAGCCTGTGGCAGCCACCGTTCTGTCTCTGAGCCTGAGTCCGCCATTTTAGATGCCACACAGACATGTGATGCGGCAGTGTTTTCCTTTCTGTGCCTGGATTACTTCACTTACCATAATGATCTCCAGGTTCATCACGGCTCAAATACCTTAAATGAGCTTCTGGAGCTGGTAGATGCCCAGGAGCTCTCTTTGTGCACCCCACACGCTGATGTGTGTTCTTTCTGTAAGTCTCTCCAGTCCCCCTCTGCGGTAAATGCCACGCCTACCCTTACTTCTCAATTAAATCAACTGAGTTACTGAGAAGTTTGTTGCTTACATTACAGATCAGAGGAAAACCTGAAGTCCTAACCTCTAATTATACTGCTTTCTAATCAGTACTAAGTAACTAAATAAAAGTACATGTCTTTAAGTATACTTAGTAGTAGATTGAATAAAGCAAAAGTGAACCAAAAATTAGATTTAGAGCTAAAGTAACTCATAAATTACCTAATAGTTCAGTCAGTTTATACTTTGCATAATAAAAATAGACATTTATTAGGACAATATACATAGACATTTAATCATGGATAAGTAATATATATGCACAATTTACAGAAGATCCACATTCTTGTTTTTTACCGACAGGTATTAATGTTCACCTGACCTTTTACGTACTTTGCTGCAAGTGTCAAACAGAACCAGATGTAGGAAAAATACTTCATCAAAGTTTAAAGAAGTAGAATTCCTAAGTAATATACACAAGAAAAGATAGAACCCAGCTGTATGGCATTGGAAAATATATGAGCACAAAAGAAGAACTTTTTTCACTTTACTGTATTATTATTGTTAACTCTGTAAAATGAGAATCAGTACTCCACCTTAGTATTTATTTTCTTGCCAGAATTATACCAGATGGAAGAGTTTTGTATAATTGAAAACATTGATTGGTATGTCCTTTTGTTAAGATATATTATCACCAATATAATTCTACTTACTTTCGTATCTCAGCAAATATTATTTTTTCTTTTTATGTCAAGCCATGTAACCCTTTTCCCTCTTTTTATTGTTACTATGTCATACTATGCAACCTTTCCAAAATAACCTTTTCAATTATTCTCCACCTCTTTTCAAAATCAAGCCATCAATGAGTCATATGTCAACATGGAATATCGAAAAGATTAACCTAAAATGCAGCCACATGATCTAATTAATCTATCAAGCAAGGAGTCAAGAAAATAGTAACATAGGAAAGGCTCAGTACTGGGTCTTCAAATAAATATGGAATATAGTTTAGGACAAGAAGATTCCAGAGGCAGGAAAAGAATGCTATAAGAAGACACTAGCCCTAACTTCTTTCACTACAGGTCAGTGGAATATGGGTAAATGCATCAGCTTAAGGGTGCAGAAAGTAGAAGAGGTCAAACATATGAGGGATTTCATGAAGGAAAAATGCAGAATCAAAGATTATAGCTTCTTTAGGCTCCACATTCAGAAAAGAGCAACCTCTGTAGACCCAACAGTCCTGAAAGCGTGTGGGCTTGCATCATTTTTTTTATGCAATTTCTGTGTGCAAGGATAGCAACCGTCAAAGTCTGACCCTATGTGTTGGTAATTATGGAAGGCTACAGCTAGATTTATTAAGCCCTCTAACCTAAAACAAGTGTTAATTACTTTCTTGTCACCAATACTCAATCCCTGACACTTGCAAGTTGAAGGGGAAGAGGTCTGTTTTGGCTCACATTTCAGAAATTTTAGTCTATAGTTGGCCCAGTAGAAGCAACATGGCAGAGGCTATAGCACAGGAGAAGTTGCTCCTGTCATGGTGGAAAGGAAACCAGCAGAGGAGGGAGGAGCCAGGGAAGAAGATCTGCTTCCAGGTCATGCACAGTGACCTTCCTCTTCCAGTCATGCCTTTGCTCCTATGGCAAATAAATTATACAGTCTCTCCCACACTGATTCAGTCATCTTCCAAATCCCTGCCTCTCAGTGTTGGAGAACTTTTGGTGATATTCTTGATCTAAACCATAGTATTCTACCCCTGGACCTCAGAAGACTCACGCACATCTCTATGCAAAATGCATTTAATTCATCTGTAAATGTCGTGGAAGTCTCAACAGTTTCAGTAGTGCTGAAAAGTCCAAGTCTTGAGTCTCCTCCAAAACCTAGAAATATGTAAAGGGCAGAATAAAGAATTACAATAATGCACGCTGCATTTTATTAGGAAAAGACACGATATTTTTGTAGTCTAGTACGTAATCTTCTCCACCACACACAGGAATTATCTCGGGTAGCACAAGCCTAAAATTCCAGGCTAACTTTGATCACTAATCAAATAAATCTGCCAAAATAATGAATTATTGAATTAGAAAGCATTTTCTCATTGTATGATCACATACAATATATTCAATTATTAATCAAAAATAAAAAAATTTAGAACACAAATTTTGTGTGAAGCCTATTAAGCAATAGTACATAGAGTGGCTAACCAAGAAATATTTGTTAAATTAGCAAATATAGAAACATTAATGGCCTCACGGATTCACGGAGAGGAGTCCACTCTAGCAAAACCAAATTCAGTTTGCCTCTCAACCTTTCATGTGCATAGGTAATTTTAAATAGACAATTTAATGCTAAATATTAAGAAATTGCTTGCTTGTTGAAGGCCATTGCTCCAATTAATTTCTCCTTTGTAACTGCACAGTACTATTTCAACCTCTCTTAAAGGTCACACTTAGTAACTGCCCCGACCGGGTTAGACAGTAATGAGGGGGTGGGAACTCGGTCCTGCGGTAGAGGCAGTGGGGGGATTTCTCACACTGTGAGGCTGCAGATAAAAAAACAGAGAGATGCTTACTGAAAAATGATGTTTTATTAGAGCAAGAGTGAAGAGAACTACAGGTTTGGCTATGACCACATGACTTTCTTAAACACACAACTGAACAAGAAAAAGAAAAAAAATTATAGGAGAAGCCTGAGCAGAGGAGAATGCCAGATTGTAATCCACTGACTCGATTTGGAGCACTCAGTTCCTCCACTTTGTCTATTACCTAAAGGCATTTAAGGAAGTTTTAAAAATATTTCCATCATTCATTTGTGAACAAAATTGTATACCTTATAACCTCTGATTCTGCAATTCTGAAGGTTTAATATTATTTTCCTGTTCTGCAAATGGTGCATAAACTGAAGTTTAAAATAACATCATCATCAAATGACCAAGTTTCAGCTCATATTTTTATGTTTTATTTTTTCTTTCAGGAGACTATAAGAACACATAATGATGATTTCATTAAAAAATGAAGAAAAGAGTGTTTACTAACTAGTGCTCATTTTCATGCTCTTAAGATTGATACATAAAAGAACAATTGTCTTTAAATTATGTTAAAATCTACCTGAATGTCAAATTTGACTTTTAAAAGGCATCAGATCCATACGGCACTTCCAGAATCGATGCTGAACATTTTTTCATATATTTATTTACCATTTGTATTTCATCCTCTGAGAAGTGTGTGTTCATCTCAGATGCCCGTTTTTGGATTGGGTCTTTGAATTTGTGGAATCTGATTTTTTTTTTCAATTCTTTATATGTTCCAGATATAAGTATTTTGTCTGAGGGACAATTGGCTAATTTTTTTCCCACTCTGTGGGTTGTCTTTTCACTCTGTTGGTGATTTCTTTTGATATGCAAAAGCATTTCAATAAGACGAGATCCTAGTTGTTGATTCTTTGAAGTATTTTCCATGCACTTTGGGTTTTGTTCATGAACTCACTGCCTACACCTATGTCTTTAAGAGTTACACCTATTTTATCTTCTAGCAGATTTAGTATTTCTGTTTTAATGTTTAGATCTTTGATCCATTTTGACTGCACGAGTTTGTTTAGTACATGAGTTTGTTTTAGTCTTTGGCATGTAGAGAGCCAGTTTTTCCAGCACCATTTATTAAAGAGGCTGTCTTTCTTTCAGTGACCATGTTTAGCTCCTTTGTCAAAGATGAGGTGGCTGAGTGTGTTTGTAGTTGTGTCTGCATCTTCTAGTCTGTCCCACTGATCCTCAGATCTGTTTTTTTGTTTTGTTTTGTTTTGTTTTTTTTGCCAATTCCATTCTGATTTATTCTCTATAGCTTTGTAGTATAATTTCAAGTCAGGAATGGTAATGCCTTCTGCCTTACCTTTGTTCCTCAGAGTTGCTTTTGCTATTCTAGGTCTCTTCTGTTTCCAAATGAATTTTAGGAATGTTTTCTCTAGCTCTATGAGGTATGCTAGTGGCATTTTGATTGGGATTACATTAAAATTGTATAACAATTTTGGGAGTATGGACATTTTCACTATATTCATTCTTCCTATCCATAAGCCAGGGATATCTTTCTATTTTGTGATATCCTCTTTGATCTTTTTTCAGAGCACTGTAATTTTCAATGTATAGATCTTTTACTTCCTTTGTTAGATTAATTCCTAAATGTTTCATTTTTATGGATGCTTTTGTGAAGGGTGTGGTTTCCCTAATTTCTTTCTCAGTGAGTTTGTTGTGTGTGTACAGAAATGGTATTGATTTTTGAGTGTTCATTTTGTATCCAGCTACACAACTGAATTTGGTTGTTAAAGCTAGAAGTCTTTTGGTGGAGTTTGTGGGGTTTTCGATGTAGAGTATCATGTTATCAGCAAATAATGATAATTTAACTTCTTTCCTATCCTTATTACTTTAATTTCTGCCTCTTGTTTAATGCAACTTTATTTTTGTCTCCCCTTAACTCTTCAAAATGAATTCAATTGATAAAATTCTTGCTATAACATTGGGTGAAATTTAGACAGGGTGGCCAGACTTTTCTGTTCATTTTTATTGCATTTTGTAATTGAGGATTCACTTTGGTTGAAAATACAGTGTTGGGTCAGAAATTTAAAATAGCCAGTCCTAGATGTTTGTTAATCTCCATGTCTTTTATTTACAAGAAAACACCGCTACTCCACTTTGATTGTATCATCTGACATCTGAAAGAGGTGTGTATCTATTCTCTTTTCCTATTGTACCCACCTTCAAGTAGAAGAGAGAACTGGATAAAAGGAATAAAGATTTTACTTCAAGTGATGATTAACATGTCCCATCATAAACTGGCACTGGGCTTGTATGTAAGATCATATTTTCTGGTGAGACACTTCAAATGCTCTGCAGAATTCCCCCTGGGGTTCTCTCAGTTGTCGTTCTCCTGAGGAGGACAGAGAAGTCTATTTCAGAAAGTGATTTGCAGTTCTGGAAAGTTTAGTACACCTTAAACTTCTTGCTGCTTTGCCTCTTTACCCCTGTGCTGAACATCTCCACTGGCCCGAACCTGGAAGTGTCCATGCCACCATCTCTCTCTCATGCACAGTTACTTTCCAGGAAATCCCACAATCCTTTGCTGCAACACACTAGGGTACTGTCTGGTTCTGATCTCGGAGCAACCGTGCACCCTGCAGCCACAGCATTAGTCTGCCTTCATCACCCTCAGGGTTCCTGAGATCAGATTTTCCCAAGTCACACTGGTCGAGCACTAAGTCCTAAAGTGGTCCGGTGAAACCATTCCCTCCCACGCAGGTACCCTTGACCAAGCTGGCAAGTACCACTCTGTGCAGGAGGGAATGGAGCTTAGAGGAGAGCTTCCGTCAGGATCCCTCCTTCCTCCTGTTTGTTCTGGTACCAATTCCACACGCTTGATTTCACTAAGTGATCTAGAATGCAAAAATCCAGCTCCAGAGAGTGAACTTAGAAGTTTTCATCTAGCAATTCACCATGACATGTATAACCTATCTTCTCTGGTTCCAGGTAGAAACTGTATTTATAACAATGTGCTCCAGAAAAGACAGGGAATTTTAAGACACATACACTTTTTTAAAAATGCATGCATCAAGTAAAGCAAATGTTCAAAGTTTGTGATGATTTGGTTATAGAAACATGGAGAAAAGTTCTATCCAGAAACTCCACACAGACTTTGAATGAAAAATAGTCCCAGCGAAAACTGTGATGCAAAGAACAGACAGTGCAGTCTGCACGGCGGATTTTAATGGATTTATTTGAGTACAAAAGTTTAAAAACAAAAATGGCTTAAATGCAGACTCATAAATTCTAAGCAGCTTTGAGAATCACACAAATATTTTCATTTTCAGTTTTTTTTTTTAATATGGTCGTGTTAGTTGTACAGACTAATGGAATTTCAAGTTGACCTATTTGTGCAGGCATATAACATATATGCATTTTTGTAAAGATATATATTTTCTTGAAGTGCTACTTTAGGTATTATATGGCGTCTAATCTAGAAAGATAGATGGCAGTTGGGGGTTTCGAGCGTGCAGGTGTAATTTTGTAGAGTAGTGAGAGGATGACCTTAGAGCAGAGCTGAGAGGGACCCCTTTCTGATGTGCTTGTTCACTCTGGAAGCTTTTCTTTTGGCTGGGTCAGCAAAACACAGCTATCATCTAATAGGATTTCATGGATTTTACTGGAAGTAGCTACTTTTATTCTTTCCTTCTCCATAACAAATTTAGAAATGCTGTGGGTGACTGTGATTCACGGCCTCTCTCTCTGTTTCTGTTTTCTCTGAATCTTTTCACCCCTTCTTCCTGTCTGCATACATGAACACAGACAAACATCTCTGTGCTGCTGCAGGCTTGGTAATGACTTTTATAAATAGCTTCCTTGAATGTTTATGGATTCTTAAATTCATAACTGGTAAGTTATGTCAGCGGGCTTGTACCTGGCAGGGAACAATGGAACTCTAAAAGTTAAGTTTATTTCCTTCAGGGAAGCCACTTCCCTAAACTTCCTCCGCACCATGCTGGCCCCAGGAGATCAAAGAACACTTTCTTTTCCCCAGGGCAGTGGGGCAGTGGGGCACGGCCGGGTGGGATGAAGCAGCGTGTGGCTGCTGCTTTCTCACTGCGTTCTTTCTCCCATCTCTTCCTTTCGGTAGAAGACTTTTGCACACGTGGACTCAGTGAGATGGCGATATGCAGCAGTTTGAAGTCCTCTGTCTCCGTGACAGGGGCCCTTCCGCTGAGCAGAGCCCCTGCCACTCCTCCTTACTCCCGTGTTTATTCAGAGGGTGAGTGAGAAGGGCTGGGCATGAGGACAGGAGCAGCCCGTAACAGGCTGAGTTTGAAGTTAAGTGGCCAAAGGGTGCTCAACGGAAATGATCAGGATGGTGACCAGTGACCTTGTGAGCAGGGTTACAATGTAAACAGAGGAGCAGTCAGCTCGTGATACCAGCACAAATGGAAATGATACCAGAAAGTGATGTAAATGAGTAATGAAATACACACACTCATTTATAAAAATACAAACATCAAGCTTAGGAAATATTTCACTTTGTGATGATTCATTTATAGAAATATGGAGAAAAGTCAGGCGTGGTGGCGCACGCCTTTAATCCTAGCACTCGGGAGGCTGAGGTAGGTGGAGTGTTGTGAGTTGGAGGTCAGCTTGGGCTACAATGTGAGCACAAGGCTGGTCTGAGCTATATAGTACAACCCTACCTCAAAAAAAATGAAGGCTGGGAGATTGGCTCAGTGCCTTAAGTGCCTGTCTGGCCAGCGTTAGGTTGTGAGTTCAATCCCAGGTGCCGTAAAAAAAAAAAAAAAAAAAAAAAAAAAAAATGGAGAGAAGCTCTCTCCAGGAACTGTACAAAAGTAGCAATTGTTCTAGTCACCACATTATTAAACCATCTATTATGCATCTTACCTATGTTGGTTACTGACCTGAACAATCTAACAAACCTTCTAGATCTTAGCAGAAAATACTAGTATTTCTAAATTTTCATTGGTCCACCCACCATGTTTTCATTTATTCAGTGAAAGTTCATCTAGGACCATTTTTTGCCAGTCCTTTTATTCCTTCCTTAAGGATAGAATACTAAGATATGAAGTCTGATACTTGAAAGTGAAAACAATACCAATGTCTTGGCTTGAGCAATCGAGACAATAGAGTTGCCATTTACCAAGGTGAACAAGAAATAGAGGAACAAGTTTGGGGAATTAACTGGAGTTTGTTTTTGTTTATAGATTTGATAAGCTTGAGATATCTATCAGTTCCATGGAAATGTAAAGTTGACAGTTGGGTATCTGAGTCCAGAATGCATGGAGGAGTTTAAACATGAAGGATATGAGACTGCCAACCTTTATGCACTCTTCTACTGAGCTCCAGCCCCAGCCCTAGGTCATACTTAAAACAGAAGAGGATGAAACAGAACTTAGTTTCAAAACAGATGGAATTCTGAGGAATGCTAACCCTTCACGATCAGGGAGAGGAGAAAAGGAAATCATGGTTAGAGGTGTGAACCAGAAGCCAGATTAAAAAATTTTTCAAACACTTCATCATATGTTGTTTACAAATAAAGATGAGGTCAGAGAAGTGACTCCAGGTTTTACTGACATAGAAATCATTAGTCTCATTTCAAACAGTCCGAGGAAATGGCTGTGAGTGGAGAATAGAAGTCTCCTTGAACGGAATTAGAAGGCAATGGTAAAAGAGCCAGGAGGGACGATTCTTTGGGGACCTTGATATTCAAAGGAACTGTAAATGAGTTCTGTAGACCTTTTATCTGCTCCCTGGACTGTATTTTTGGTCTAAGCTCCTGGTATTCACTTAGATTACCGCTGGTCCTACTTCTCAGTTCATCGCAACCCATATTCTGGCCTCACCTACAATAACTCATTGTTCTAAAGTGCTCCAGAAAAAGTCATTACAGAAAAATTTCTAACGATGTTTTTGAAATATTTGAATCACTAACCACACATTTTTTTTCAAATTAGAAATTTTGTTCCAAATCAAGGACATTTATTATATTTCCATTGCAGCACACACATAAAGATGCAGTATTTGTATATTTAAGAACATTTTTCTCCTACTCAGGAGAAGAAATAGGAAACTCTCTCATTTATCTGGAAAAAAGAAAGTAAATGATTTCCAAACATTGGTAGATTGTGACAAGTAGTAAGTTATCTCCTTCCTATTTCATATCAAATCATGACATGCTGAGTTAACTCAATATGAGAATTGCATATATTGGTAACTACACTTAGAATTCAGAAAACTGTAGTCTGAAGGACTAGAAAACCTTCTAAAGCTGGATCATCCTGAAATGGAATGTCTGGGAATGGACCCAATGGTCCTAGAGGACAGAGAGGGCAGAGGTTGAAGGCAGTTAAGTTCTGAAGGAAATGAGATGAGCTGTGGGGGTGTTTCCTAGTTGGAAGTTGTTTTTCTCAGTAAGAATTGGGAGCCCCTATGTCATGAAGGATTTCTCTGTGATCTTCAACCCTTCAAAAGCAAAGTACCCACCAAAAGCTTGCTGCATGTGAAGAAGAAAATCAAGCCGAAGCTTCATGATGCAATTATACTGGAAACTAGAAATACTGGAAGCTAATATAACTCTATAGAATTTTGTAAGTCCCCAGGTAGGATCAATTTAAAATTATAATATTTTGCAGTTTAATAATAACTAACTTTCCCAGGGCTTTTACACCATAGACCTTATTTAATCCCCATTACAAAACTGCAAATCAAAGAAAGTTTCATTTTCTCAACTTTAATAATGAAGAAATGAGACCTAGACAATATGTATTTGCTAAGATCACAATACAAGAAAATTTTAAAACTGAGACTAAGCAGTTAGGGATCATTATAATCTGGCATTATTTTCACTAAGTGAAGCTGTAAATTATAACAAAGAAAGAGAAGGTTGCTAAGAGATCATGTGATTTATATACCAATGGGTAAATGTGATTTAGGACATGATGTCTAAAATGCAATTTTGTTAAACTTGTACTATTCATCTTATCCATAGACTAATTTGCAATATCAATGAAAGTAAATTGTTCTTTCTTCACTCTGGAGGAAAAGCTGTGTCAGCCTAAGCGGTGAACAGGTCCCATGGATTCCCTGAAAGAAGAGCAGGAACGTGAGAGATCTCCCTACCATCCTTTTCCTCATTACTTCAAGATTTAATAGCTGTGTGATCTTGAGTGCAGAACTAATCTTGACTTAATTTTCTAATCTTCAAATTAGATAATGCTTTATCTTTTACAAAAATGGATGTAAATTATAAAAAGGTTTAAATACTGGAAAACAGTTCAGGGCTCAACACAGTATAATGGTCACACTGGCATATAATGGCCAACTGATAGATTTTGGAAGCTCTATCTCACTTCATTCGTATCAGTGATGAGTCAACTGGAAAAAGCATAGGGAGATAGAATGGGACAATGTGAATTTTGCATTAAGAATTTCAGAAGTGAACTCAGAAGAATTAAATTATAAAACTGGGAAAGAAAAGACAAACCAGACAATTCTATCATTAATCCATCACTCAGTAATTTTAAGAGTTCAGTAATGTGATGGAAATACCTAGAAACAGGTACAATCCAACAAAGACAGGAGCTGTCGTATCTGTCCTCTGCTGTGGATTGGAAGCCATTTTCCATGAGATGGGTTGCCATGGCACCCACCCTAGAAAGTGTCTTTTCCATCACAGGGAGGAAGAAAAACTCCACAAAGTAAGAGGCAAAACGGCATCTAAGATGATCTTAAGTGCTGATCTAGAGGTGTGCAAACCACAGCAAGGCGTGGGGGAAGTTACTTCTGACTTGGCTTCTCCTTTTACTTCAGGATAAGCAGCCATATAACTACTGTGCCCATGGCCTTATTCTAGATGATTAGTGGGTCTTACTAGGCCCATCCACTAAGCCAAAGGCATGGAAAACCCTTTAGCAGTTCGCAGTGGGTGGCTATAGGGAATGCTTTTAATTTTACATTTCCTCAGCATCCATGCTGAGTATAATCTGGACTTTTAATTCCAGATGGAGGACTTAGTCAGCCATGATGAAATTTCCAGTTGTACTAATTCCCTTGCCACCACCCCCAGTTCTTCAGTGTGGCCCATCCACACATCTGTCTTATACCACCGCTTCTTAGCAACCACTTCACTCTGAGGCACAAAGCAGTTTTGGGCTGGACCTATTGACCCTCACATCCTGCTGGTCCGTGAGACTATACCGCAGTGACCAACTGTCACCTTCCCCAGGGCCTCCTAGAGCTTGTTCTTGATGCTTTAACCCGCTATTTAACACTCCCTCCAAAATTGTTTGGATGATACCCTGGAGCTTATGAGGGTGGTGGTCAAGAGACCCCATTTCTCCCTGCTGTGTGTGTGGCCCCCAGGTGAGCTGTGCACACTCGGGACCTGTAAGTAAAGATGCTCTTCCACTTCCACTGTGCCCCTGATCCCTGACGGGAGACCACCCGGGAGGAACCAGAGCAAGTGGGCCTCCTGCACGGCTCTTCTTCCAGGCCTCGGGCGGCTGACGGGGACAGCAGGAACAAGCTGAGTTCCTGGAAAAATTCCCAGAGTTTCATTCAAAACAGTGAGGACAAGAAGAGAAGCACAAAACAGCGTGTGTTCCTGATGGTGACTGTGTGTGCAGGCAGCCAGCACAGGAATGTAGCACAGCACAGCTCTAGGAACAAGGAAACCGGCAGCAGTTCTTCTCTGAGATGTCTAATAAGGCTCAGTGGAAGGAACGGAAAGGATGACCTCATGCAAACCACCTACACTTGATTGCCTTTTCTCCACACTCGGACACTTCAAATTTTGTGTGCATTGCTTTTTGCATCAATACCCTAGTGAAATTCTGCCACTCACTTGCATGCTCCTCAGATGCCAAAAGAATAATCTCAGCCTTGAGAATGGAAAGGAGATGATGGGCTTGAAGCACACAGAGAGACAAAGGGGGAAACCAAATAGAAATTTCAACAGATTAACTGGAAACAACTTCCCTGCTATGATCAGGTTGATAACTCAGTGTGAGAAGCTGCACAGAGATGATTCCCGTTTGGAGACCTCACTGTTACATGTAGTTGCATGTGGATTTCATCTGTAACAAAGAGATGTTGTCTGGGAGATGGAGTCCAAGAGCCCTGAATAAGACCTAGTAGAGTTAATGCAAATGAAGAAAGTAGAAAATGTTACACAACTGATTCTGATAAAAAGATGTAGAGTTAAGGGTGGTTGATTAACAGTACAATGCTGGGGTTAAGGGTGGGTGATTGCTGAATCAGTCCACAGATTGGATTGGCACCACCCTAAGCCCAGCGGACTGGGTACAATATAAAGGACCCACAGAGGCTTGGCTCATGCCCTCTCTTTGTGGTTGCTTTTGGTGTCTTCCACTGACGTGAACTGTTGCTCCTCTGCTATGAGCCACCCTGCCTTGGAGCCAGTGAATCAGGGACTGAAACCTCTACAAACTGTGAGCTAAATAAACCTTACCTCCTTCAACTTTGGATGTTGGGTATTTTGTCTCAGCAAGATAGTCATAAATCAGGTACAAAACATATAGGGGAGTGTGGGAAGCCATGATTGGTGGCCGTGATGGTGGTCGCCTCTGGGGCGGGCTGCGATAGAGCAATAATAGGCCTGCGGAAGATAGGTGAGGCCTGAGGGGAAGAGCGAAGCCTGTGGTAGATTACCCCTCCCATCGAGTGAGCCAAGATGGCGCTCATATCCTGCCTCCGCTTTAGCTGTAACCCTGCCTGAGATGATGTATGCCTAGTTACTCGTGACGCCAACCAATGAGAATGTATCCCCTGCTGTATTCTGATTGGGTATTGAGATTGTATATATGCGAGCTCCCGCCGGAGCAGAGAGAGAAGAAGAAGAAAGAAGAAGAAGAGGACCCGAA
>RJWM01031222.1:0-22625 GCA_004363535.1 Dasyprocta punctata
TTCTTCCCTTTTCAGAAGATCTCATCATCTTAGTTTCTATTATCTATTGTTGACTTAACTGTTTGTTCATATTTGAACTTCTCATACAGGAGAAACTTCATGGTAGTTAAGCTTGTGTGTCAGATTTACTTCACTTGAAATTATCGTCTCATTATGCATCCATTTTTGACAATGACTCAAGCTTATGCTTCTTTATAGCAGAGTACTACTCCACTGTGTATAAACACCAAATTTTCTTTATCTATTTAGTTGTTGATAGTCATACAGGTTGCTTCCAAAATGAGTTCTTCAATAAACAGGGACATGTATATATTAGAATAATATGATGTCTTTAAATTTCTTGGGAAGATACTTAAAAGGGGAACAGATGTGTCAAGTGGAATTTGTGTCTTTAGATTTTGGGGAATCTACATGTCAATTTTCATGATGATTGTTCTAGTTTACTTTCCCTCCAACAATGTAGAACAATTTCATTTTCCCCAATAGGCTTGGCAGCTTTTGTTATTATTTGATTTTTTCATGATAGCCATTTTCTTTGTAGTAAGATGGAAACTGTGTTGCTTTAATTTACATTTATCTAATGGCCAGACATGAAGTTTTTTCCATGTGTTTAGTTCTGATTTGTACTTCTTCTGAACTCTCCATTCCAGTTGCCAGTATTTGGACTGGATATTTATTTTGGGAGTCTAACTTTTGAGATTTTAAAAATACATTCTAGATATTAGTCTTCTGTTAAGGAATAGGTGGTATTTTTTCCCATTCTGTAGGTTAACTCTACTGTTTCCTTTGCTGTGCAGGAATCTTTTGACACAATATGAATTTATTTGCCAATTTTTGATGCTATTTCTTGTGTTCAGAAAGTACTTGCCTGTGCCTATGTTGATAGTTTTATATATTTTATCTTCTAGCAAATTGTTTCTGCCTTAACATTTAGATCATTTAACCAGTTTTATTTTATTTTATTACATGATGAAATGTCTTTTGCATGTGTACAACTAGTTTTCCCAGTACCATTTGCTAAAGACGCCATCTTCCAGTGTATGGTTTTGGCCCCCGTATCAAATCTCAGATAGCTGAATATACCAGTGGTTGTTTCTGTACCTTCTACTCTGCTTCATTGATCCATGAATCTGTTTTTCTGCTAGTGTCATGCTGTTTTTATCATTGTGTCTGTGTAGTATAACTTGAAGTCTTGAGTGACAACACCTCATACTTTGGTCCTGTCGTGCAGGACTGATTTTTGTTGGTCCTTTCTAGTTCCATATCATCACATCCAGAGCGAGCAACGCTGGGCACTCTGCTGCAATGAGCAGTCAACCAGGATTGTAAACTCAGCACCACTACAAATCAAAGGCAAGGAGTTCAAAAAGAAGACAATTTAGTTGTAAGGAGGAAAAAGCAGAAGACAATAAGCTGGCCTGAAAAGGGGTCAGGGGCTCTGGAAAATGGATACCTCCAACTCTTGTTCCTCACTCCTTTTATTAAGACTAGTGAACTTTTGTCTGTGTGGATACCTGGAACTTGTCACAGTCTCATAGGCTTTCTGGGTGTCTTCAGTCTTAACCTGGGCATCTTTGACTACATGCACATTCCTTTTGATGGATTCCTTTTGATTCCTTTTTGCCTTTTGTTGATGTTTTTTTGCAGGGGAGAACCTTTTAACCTATAAATCTTTTTGTTGGGGGGGACTTATAAAAAGGCAGCTTAATAATAACGTAAGGGATGTGTGTGTATCTAGTGCAACAATATAGTGACCCTACAGTGAATATATACATAATTGCACACACACACACATGCACACACACACATACACACACACATAGGCACAAACTGTGGTACCTCGGTTCATGAATGCTTTTGTTTGCAAACAATTTGGTTTGCAAACAGAAACATTTGGCAAAACTTTGTTTTTGTTTGAGAACTCTGCAACATGTGACAAACACAACTGTGGCCATCACTCCTGCCTGAACATTGACATGGCCATCTTTTCCAGAATCATGGAATGAACTGAGTTCATGCATTAATGCACCACTTATTTATAAATGCAGTGGTGTGTGATTTTAATATATTAAGTAAAGAATTTTCTTTCAAGTGAGTGTCCCTTGTCTCCTTGTATTTTATTGGAGGTGAGAGAAGGACAGTTATCCTGTTGTTTCAGGCTTCTGGCTTCCTCTGCTTTATCTGATAAATTCTCTGCTTTCCGTCAGTAAATTCTTATATTAATTACATTGCATTATCTGATGTCTTTCTAAGTCTGGTTTCTTTCTCTCTGTCTCTCTCTTTCTTCTTTCTTTCTTTCTTTCTTTCTTTCTTTCTTTCTTTCTTTCTTTCTTTTAAACTTTTGTCCCAATTGCTTAAGGCTAACTGCAAAAACAAAAGCTTATTTTAGTATGATTTTATTTTGTTAATTTCTTTAGTAAATTACAATGAGGCCTTTATTCTATTCTTTCCCTGCCTACTGATCCCCTTTTCCTACAACATGAATTTTAGAATCGTTTTATTTCTGCACAGAATGTGATTGGTATTTTGATTAGGATTGCGTTAAAGTTGTACATGTTTTGTGAGCAAGATCATTTTGACAATATTGTTTTTATCTATTAATGAACAGTGGATATCTTTCCATTTTCTGATGTCCTTTTTGGTAGTTTTTTTTCTTCTGAGTATATGATATTCTCTGGAGGAATTATTAAATTTCACAGTAGTATGGTTTGTACCTAGATGGTCTCCCAAAGCCTTATACAGTCATGAGGGTGCCTGATTCTATTGTCGAATGCTGTGATTAATGTTGAGAGTGCAACACCCAAGCTAGGGTGGGTAGTGGGCATACAATATAAGGGACACAAAGAGGCTTGTCCCTTCTCTGTCTCTTGTTTCTTTTGATATCTTCTGCCACCATGAACAGTTGCCCCTCTGCTATGTGCCTCCCTGTCTTGAAGCCAATCGATAATGGGATGAAACCACTACGAATTGTGAGCTAAGGAAACCTTTTCTCCTTTAACCTTGGGTGTCAGGAATTTTGTCTCAGCAATGAGAGAAAAGTAAGACACATAGTTAGTTTAATTCCTAAGTATTTAATTTTTATAGATGGCACTATGAATGATATTGTTCTTCTAATTTCTTTCTCAGTAAATTCATTACTGGTATAAAGCAATGTAGTTACTTTTTGTATGTTGATTTGAATACTGCTACACTACTGAATTTGATTATTCAATTTTGGAGTCTTTTAGTTATATTTCCTCAGTCCTCTATGTGGAGAATTATGTCATCTGCAAATTGCGGTGATCTGACTTTTTCCTTTCATATATATATATATATATATATATATATATATATATATATATATTCTTTCTCCTGCCTGATGGTTCCTGCTAATGTTTCAAGTACTATATTAAATTGCAGTGGTGAGAGTGGATATCCTTGTTTAGAGGGAAAACTTTTGACTTCTCATTTAATATGATCTTGACCATTGATTTGTCATAAATGGCCTTTTTCAGGTTGAGATAAAATACTTCTATACCTATTTTTTCAGCAATTTTATCATGAATGGATGTTGGATTTTATCAAAGACTTTTTTCTGCTTCTATTGAGATGATCGTGTGATTTTTGGTTTTGCTTCTGTTTATGTGATGTATTATATTTTTTGACTAGCATATGTCGAACCATCCTTGCATACCTAGCGTGATGCCTACTTGGTCATGAAGGATAATCAGTTAGATGATTTGATGGGTAATGTTTTTGCTAGTATTTGAGGATTTTTCTAGTTGAGTTCATTGAAAAGATTAGTCTGTAGCTTTATTTTTTGGTTTGAATGTTTGTCTGGCTTTGGAATCAAAGTAACGCTAGCTTCCAGAGATGAGTTTAGGGATACTTATTCCCTTTTCATTTCATTAAAGTGGTTGAGGGGTATTGGAATTTGATCTCCCCTGTATTTCATGTAGAATTCTGTAGTGAATCCAATGAATCCTGGGGTTTTCTTAGTTGGTAGTTTTTTTTTTTTCTGCTTCAATTTCATTGGCTATTATTGGAGTCTTTTGGATTTTATATCTCCTGCTTCAGTTTTGGTAATTCATATATGCCGAGAAATCTATCTGTTTCTTCTGAGTTCACTAAATTACTAGCAAATAGGTTTTTAAATCACTTACAAATAATCTTATAGATGTCAGCAGTATCCGTTGTGATTCACCTTTCTCATTTACAGCTACATTGATTTCTGTATTTTCTTTTCTTTTTTGGTAAGATTGGCTAAAGCTTTGCCTATTTTGTTTATCCTTTTGATGAACCAGCTCTTTGTTTTACTGATAATTTGTACTTTTTGTCTCAATTTCATTAATTTCTACTCTAATGTTTACAACTTCATTCCTTATAGTAGGTTTGGATTAGGATTTTTCTTTGCATTATCATCTGATTATAGGAACTCTCTGATATTATATCTTCCTCAGTTCCTTCTGAGTCCCATTGATTAAGGATATATTGTTTGATTTACATGTGTCATGGTTTCTGTGGCTTCTTCTGTCATTGATTTCTAGTTTAATTTCCCTTTGGTCTGATAATACACATGGCATAATTTCAGCTCTTTGCATTTACTTAGCATGTTTTATTGGCTACTACGTGGTCTATTTTGGAGAAAATCCCATGTGCTGCTGAGAAGAATGTGTATTTTGTTTTTCTTTGGTAGATCATTCCATATATATCTATTCAGTCTACATTTTGGAAAGTTTAGTTCAACTCTAGTATTTCTTTATTCATTTT
Organism: Dasyprocta punctata; assembly: GCA_004363535.1. Classification (NCBI taxonomy): domain Eukaryota; kingdom Metazoa; phylum Chordata; class Mammalia; order Rodentia; family Dasyproctidae; genus Dasyprocta; species Dasyprocta punctata. The sequence goes on from RJWM01031222.1 coordinate 4,750, forward strand.
TTGTTTAGTTGATCCTTCTATTTGTGAGGGTGGGACATGAAGATTGTTCACTAACTGTGTTGATATTTATCTGATGTGTCATATTTAATAGTTTTTGTTTTATGATGTTTGGTGTACTAGAGTTTGATGCAAAAATGTTTGCAATTATTCTCTTCCTTTTGACCTTTCCAATACATAGTGATTTTTAGTCAATGTGTTTCTTTGCTTCTTCTGATCAGTTTTGATTTTAATTCTTCTGATCAGTTTTGATTTTAATTTCATTTTGTCTGAAAATAAGATAGATTCCTCTGCTTGCTTTTGTGTTCAAAGATTGTTTTCTATGCTTCAGGTTAGTCCACAAATTTGTTTTTGTTCCACATTTATTTATTGTATACACTATATAGTTGGATTTTTTTTTTTTTTTTTTTTTTTTTTTTTTTTTGCGGCACCGGGGATTGAACTCACAACCTCACGCTTGGCAGACAGGCGCTTAAGTCATTGAGCCAAACTCCCAGCCCTGTTTTTTTTGAGGCAGGGTTGCACTATGTAGCTCAGGCCGGCCTTGCGCTCGCGTTGTAGCCCAAGCCGGCCTCGAACTCACAACGCTCCTCCTACCTCAGCCTCCTGAGTGCTGGGATTAAAGGCATATGCCACCACGCCCAGCTTGGATTTTATTTCTTGATCCATTCTGCCAATCTTTGTCTTGATTGGGGAATTGAGACCATTCACACTGAAAGTTATTAATAAAAGTTATTGAAATATTCCTTTCATTGCAGTATTTTCCTGTTGCTGATTCCGTATTTTATTCCTTCTTCATAACTGTTCTTCATGTCTGGCATATTAATTTTATCGGATTTTTGGTCATTGTTGGGTCATTGTATCTTGGATATCCTTGAGAATTTTTGGAGTGCTGGTTTCGTGGTCATAAATGTCTTTAGATGCTCATTGTCATGGAAATACCTTAATTTTCCATCAATTTTTGATTGTTTAAAATGGATATGTTAGTCTGTGTTAGAAGTTGTTTTCTTTTATGGTTTGAAAAATTTGACTCCAAGTTTTTCTGTTTTTTAAGGTTTGTATTGGGTAATCTGTTGTAATCCTAAAGGCTTTACTTTTATAAGTGACTTGTTGCTTCTATGGCAGCTTTTAATATACTGTTTTTGCACTGAAGTGCTGGAATTTTGTCTATGAGATGTCTTGGCAAAGGACTTCTCTGATCATGGCTTCTATATAACTCATTTTCTGTGTGTGGTTATTCTTTCACTACTCTTCAAAAATTTTTTGCTGTAATTTGTAGAGACAGACTTTGTTCTTTGAAGACGGACCACTAACTTTTCTCTGTTAAGTCAGTATTAGATTCATGTTCTTTGAGTTGCTAGTGGCTTTGGATCAATTTTTCTTGCTCTCTTGTTGTTAAGGTGTCTTTGAGCACATAGTCTCATGTACCAGATCTATTCTGAGGACCTGATATCCTGTCTTCACATTTGTCTCTTCTGATTCACATGCATGCAATAGAATTCTTTTGCTCAGGAATTCTGTTTAGCACCTTTTCTTTATTCTTTTTCTTTTTTTTTTAAAGAGTGTATAACAGAATAAAACCAATCAAAACAAACCAGTGTAAGAGATACAGGACTTCAAAACATTATGAAATCAACAGTAGTTACATAATGCCTTTTGATGTCTTCAAAATAGCTGCAGATAACATCAGACATTGCAAAAATCAAACAGAACAGAATAGAATAGAAACAATAAAAACAAAACAATGAATGTGATAAAGAACTTCAAAACAAGCCAATAGTAAATCCAAAATTACTACCGTAATATATTTTGCTATCCTTGAAATACCTTCTCCTGCCATGGGATTTAACATAATCAAACAAAACAAAAGAGAATAAAACCCCACCCAAAAAACAATGGAAATGGTACAGGACCCCAAAAGAAGACCGTAGGGAATCAACAATATCTGCAACCCTCAGAAGGAGATTCGCCCTAGATGCCACACTACAAACTGATATCCTTTGAAACTATGATTAGACCACTGGCCCAGACCTGCAATATTAGTGAAACACCAAAGCATCACAGGAATCCAATTGCATTTCGCCTCAATAGCTATCATCACAGCCTGTGTTTCTCCGCATAAGGTAGTCACTTAGGCAGTTGGGTGTGTTGGGTGGGGGGGAGGTTGGTACTTCTTGTTTGCCAGCCAGCATGCTGGAAGGGGCTGGGATCTGGCTGTTTCAGTCCAGCAGTAGCCCACACATGGCGCTGGTTCCCAGACTGGGTTTGCTTCCTAGTCTTGCCTTGTTTTCTCTACCCGCAGTGCATGAATGGTGCTGATTCATGGGGAGAAGATTGGGTCTGACTGTTCTCAGTCCAACGGAGACCTGCACATGGTGCTGGTTCCCAGACTGGGCTTGTTTGCCACTGTGGCCATTGTTCTCTCTCTTTTTGGCATCTTTTCTTTGACCCTATTTCTTTGGTAAATTTCTCTCTTGCTTTCAATTGTTTTGGTTAGCTCTCTAATTTTTTATTTGATTCTTCTTTAAGATTATTGATCAGTATGTTTATTAATTCCACTCTGGTTTGTTATAATCTCTTTGAGCTCACCAAGTTTCTTCTTTCATCATTTTGAGTAATTCAATCATTTTGTTTCTTATTTCCTTCTTATTGATTCCCTTTAGATCTACATTAGGATTGCTGGAGTTTTGGAGGACCTCTGACTTATTACAAACTGCCTGATTTCTTAGACTTTCTTTTGAAACTCGGTGGAAATCTCTGTGATTTACAACTCTCAGATTCTGTATACCTATAAAACCATTATCACATGGACAATACCAAGATCTTTCACCATCTTGAGCAGTAGCCAGACCCACTTGGGCAATGACTACAGAGGCCTTTGAATACCTGAATGGCTCACTTCAGTGAAATGAATCTCATGGAACCAATTCTCTAAGCATCTCTGCTCAAGTAGGGGTTCCAATGAGTCCTTGATCAAATAAAAAGTTAGGATAGATGGAGTCTTGCTGATTTCTGAGATTCCCTCAAAGCATCTTGTTCCAGTGCAAAGTTCTTGGCTTTACTTTATTCACACAAATCTCTTCAGCAGCAACACATTCTTTGTTCCCAGCTTTATGCAGAGTTGTTTTTATGGCTAGATGACAAGTTTATCAGATCTTCCTGCTCAGCTTTTCACTTCTAGTAGTCACTGTAGATCTGACTAAAAGCAGCTGTTGAGCAATACCAATGCCACTGAATGCTGTGCTTCTTTGAATTTTTTTCTCAGCAGATTTATTCATCTTCATCTTTAAATTCAGACCCACACAAAACATTTGGACATGGACAAAATGTAGATAAGTCCTTTGCCAGAAGGTAACACAATGAACTCTAGTTAAAAGCTTGAGTGTTCATTCCCATCAGAAGCCTCCTGAACATCATCTTTACCATGTGAATTTTTGTTAGCATTTTGATCTTTAGATCTCCTATCAGAATCACCCATCAAGCTGGTATGTATCCGGCCTGCCTCTCTAAATTTTTTCAATTTCACCCTGGAAGAACATTCCAATGGCTTCTAGAACACATTGTTAGTAACAGTCACAGCATTAACCCTCTTTCTAGTAACAATTTTCATTATGAGGCAGTTTTTTGGTGCAGTGACCAAATACCTTCTGAAAAACAATGTAGAAGAGGAAATGTTTACTTTGGATAAAGCTTTCAGATGTTGCAATCCATAGCTTCACTGCGGTGGCCCTGTGCGAGGCAGAAACATGATTGTGGAAGGGTGAGGTGGAAGAAAGCTACTCACCTTATGACAGGCAGGAAGCAGAGTGCAGGGAAAGAAATGGGAAAGATACACACTTTGAGGCACTCCTAGTGACCCTTATCCTCCAACTAGACCTCACATACTGTCAGCTCATGTGGCTATTAACCTATCAGAAGGTTAAGCCATTCATGATGCTGGTACCCTCACAAGCAGCACTCTGAGTTTCTCAATCCAGTCTAACTAACAATGTAAAATACCCTCCACCTGTCTTTCACAGCAGCAGTATCTGGCACACTTTCTGTTTGCTGCTTATTTATAGCAATAAAACTGAGTTCTCCTATATTGATATTGCAATTGCTTGCTTATTATTTTAAGTAATATATTAAGTAATATATTAGTATTTTAAGTATTGTTTTTTTAAAATATTATCCTTTACTCTTGAGTTTTTCCTGCTCTTGGAAATTCTGCACAGACCCTGTTGCCTCCATGACTCCAGCACACTTAAATATGATTCACTAGCACATAGTATAAGATTTGAAAGTACACGACCTCTCCTGAACTGTCTAGGACTCCATTTCTTCAGTGTTTATGGCCCTGGCCTATCCTTCCCACCTACTTATTATGCTCACACTGGTCTTCCCACTTCTCAGTTTCTGCCCTAGGACCTTTTCATTTCCTGCTCCATCCTCCAGGAGTGTACCCCCACCCCACTCACCATAGGTCCTTTTTGAGGACATGTCCTGAACCTATAGACCCTCAGAGGGTCCTGATGTCCTTTATATAGTGTATTTTTCGGTGTCGTGTGGTATTATTCACCCCCATCAGCACCCTTGTGTGTCAGTCCAGGTGCACTGCGTGAATGTCCCACAACTGCTCAAACAAAGCCACCTGTGTAGTACATCATGACTCAGCACTTTGATGTGCTTCGTTCATTACTTGTGTTAGAAAATTGCTGGAGATGATCTACCCTATGGTGGTTACTCATTGGTAACAAGAGATTTAAAACTGTTAGCAGTGGATCTCCTCTGTTATAGCAATCTTGTCCAGCAGTAATGACGGAATGCCTAGACACTGATCAGAAATAGCACAAGATGAAAACAAGTCTCTAGTGTCAGACCCATTCATTTCTCCTGATGAGAAAGGGTCTTCTTTATGGATAGAATAAAAGACCCTGTCAAATTATAATTTTGAATGTATAACATTAGGCACAAGGCGGGTATTTCTGAAAGGTTAACAGGGAGTTAGACCACCCGGAAAAAGTATTCCTTAGACATCTACGTAGTTCAACTCAGCCTATTCCTACGTCTTCGATCTCTTATGAAGACCTCAGCCTCTCACCCTGGTGGAATGATTCCTGTCTTGGAATCATCCCCACTGTCACACTGACAGTGCATTCTGATTTGAATAAACTCTTGTTTTATTCTGACATTGGCCCATTTTTTTACTTGCTGTATCACCAGCCTTCCATATGCTGTTTTGTGGGGCATACCCTCCCCAGTTTCCATAGTTTGTCTTGTTCACTGTTCGCCTAATGTTCATTTACCTGGACTCTGTGGAGGTCAATTTCAGCTGTTAACTTGGCTAGGCCAGGGCACCCGATACATGGTTAATGCTAGTCTAGATAGGGAGGGTGTTTATTCAGATGTACTTAACATTTAGATCGGCAGACATTGAAAAATGCAGATTATCAGACATAGACACAGGTGGGCCTCATTTAATCTCTCCAAGTCCTTTACAGGAGACATCCTGAGGGCCCTCTAGGGGTGGGGTTCTGCCTCTGGTAGGAACCTTGGACTTGACAGACACATCAGTTCTGCTTTGAGTTTTTAGCCTATAGTCTGTCAGGCAAGTTTTGGACTTTTATCTCCACAATTACTTGAGTTAATTTCTTACAATTTCTCTGAACTCCCACAGTTCCAACATGAAGAAAAGATGATACAGAAATGCTAATTACCTGACTTAATCAGGACATGTTTTGTCTGTGTGTATAATATGTTATCCCATAATAAGTACAAGGGTTATGTGCTAAGTTAAAGAAAAATAAAATAATGTATTAAAAGATCTTTTTGGAGGCTAGAAACACTTTTTTAAAAATAGAATGGAGGCCGGCTTGGGCTACAACGCGGCGCAAGGCCGACCTGAGCTACATAGTGCGACCCTGCCTCAAAAAAACCAGGGCCGGGAGTTTGGCTCAGTGGCTTAAGCGCCTGCCCTGGCAGGCGCAAGGCTGTGAGTTCCATCGCCGGTGCCGCAAAAAAAAAAAAAAAAAAGAATGGAATATAAATTTCAGTTATATGCTTATTTCATTTCCTCACTAAAGCCAGAAAATTTCCTTGTAATTATGTCAGCTGGCCTTTTAAGTCAATATGTGTTGTTAATTAGCAATCAAATCCTGACTTGATTCAAGCACAGAAACAGAATATAATAATTTAACCAAAGCATTCTTTATATTCCAGGCTTTTGTTGTTTAAAATATGGATTAAAATACCCATTTTATCTGTCTATCTATCTATCCATCTGCCTAGCTATATTTCGTATCTTCCCATCTCATCTATATCTATGTCTATGCTTATTTTATATCCATATTTAATTCCTTTACAGATATCTATATATAATTTACCTGAATATAATTCTCAATCATCTACCTATATTCACATTCATACTACATCCACATCTACACCTAAACTATATCTATACCTTCATCATCTATGTCTGTCTGTGTCCACATTCATGTATCTAATCCAGCTGTACCTATGCTTACACCTGTGCCCTCTTCTGCACATGCATCTCACCATTTGTGCCTACATACTTCGGTTGGTTATCAGATGACTTTGTAGTACAGATTCTTTGATGTTACATGCTCTAGTCCTTCTATTTCTTGTAGTGTTCACATTATTTATCCTGACTTTATCCTTAAAGATATTCCATTCTTTTCCTCTTAGGGAAAAACTGTTACTCCTACTTTCTGAAGTTCCTGGCCTTCTTGGTGTTGTTCTCAGAAAATGCTATTCACTTCAAGAAAATGTATGTATTTCCCATAATTTCTACTGATCCTATTGTTCATGTGTATCACTGCTTTCTTAATTTGCTTTTTGAACTTACAGTGAGAGAAGAAATCTATCTCTTCCTTTTACTCCTCTAATTCTCATTTTAGGTCTTGTTTATCTTTCAGATAAATTTAGCCATTGCTGAGCCAGCCACGGCCCAGCAAGAGACAGGTGCCCTGACTGCAGAGTCATAGGTCTGGAAGTTCCTCATGCTGGACACTATGACCTGGCTTCTGCCCAGGTCATAGGAGCCCTTAGTCCATAACTGGATGGGGGTTCCCAGATGGGTTCAAACCTCTCCCAAAATACCAGGAGATGGGATGCTGGGGTCCAGTCAGGTGGTGGGTGGTAACCCAATAATTTCAGAGCAACATGTCAAGTTCCTGATTTGGCTGTGGGATAATGCAGTGCCTTTTTTTCCCCCACCACAACTAGAAGGAGATGCTTCTGTCCCAAGGGGCTACTGAGAGGAATGTGTCCCATGGTAAGTCAGTTAACACAGGAAAGCTGTGAAGCATGGCACTGGCCTCAGCCTCAGTCTGTCTGACAGGCTGACTTACAGCTTGTGGGTTTGGTGCTGGGAAGGGCACAAACCACAGTCCTGTGGAAGCCATGGGCCACCTGGCTGTCACATGCTCCCACAGGTACTTTGCTGTAATAAGCAGGAGTCAACTGATATTTATGTAACCAAAAGGGGAAGTCATGTTGGGAGCCAGCATCCTGTCCCTGTGTGGAGGAAGTGGTGAAGGCACTGAGTTCAGCACGACACAGAAGTGGGTGGTGCACAGGGTTTGATTCCTGCCAGGGCAAAGAGGAGCAGGGAGAGGGCCCCACCTATCACTTTGTTTTCCAGCATTTTACAAACACATTTCCTAGACAGAACAAAAGGTAAAATACAGACCTTCTGGCCCAATCAGGAAGCCACCATCCTTGGGGAAGGTCATGGTCCTGTGCCTTGGTGTCCAATGTCCCCTCCAGCCCCAAGGCCCTTGGATGGGGCTCTGGCACAAATGAAAGTGTCACAACTGTGGGACAAGCACCATCCACTGGGACCATAATTCAGGCCCAATACTAAATTAAAAGGACAAATTTTAATGAAAGGAAGATACTTTATTTGAAAAGAGGAAAAGGAGGGAGAAAGGAGAAGATAGATTGCTACCCTGATAAGCAAGAATCAATGTTGGGGGCTCCAGAAAGATGGCGGAACCATGGCTCTTTGTTCTCAGCTGTTCATATGGGGGCTCAGGAGAGTAACCCTTTCCCTTCCATCCAAAACTTGCCATAACTGTTTCAGGTTCTGGGCACCTCTGTCTACCTTCATGGACACTGGTGGCGATGTGCAGTTGTTCCTGCCTGTCTGTGTACTTGTCCTTGACGTAGTTTTAAGGCCTTATTTTTGAGGTGAGGAGCTAGTTGGCAAGGGGGTGCCTTTTTTGTGGATAGCTTAGAGTTAGCAAGGGGGCATGTGGATATCTATTGAACTCTATAATGACCCTACAGTGAATAATACAGTGACTCTAGAGTGAATGTAGTACAGATATGTAAATATTAGTGCATAGGTGTGAGTACATACTGCCTTAAGGTTAGTTAGCTCTCCTCTTGTTTTCCTTATATTTAATTGGGGGTGGGGGAAGTCTATCATTAATACACCTGGATTTCACTCTGTGTTCCACCTGTCAGCTCTTTTTCTGGTTTCTTGGTGCAAGTTCTAAGGTGCCTCTATTTATATTTTTGCTTTCTTTTATTCTACCCCTGACTTTCACTAGCTTCCCAGGGGAATTTCTCTAGTAAAGTTTGTTTTTAACTCCTTCTACTCAGGATTAACTAGAAGACCTGAGAAGACCCTTGTTTTATTTTCTCTACAGACCCCTGTCCCTACCCAAAGACAGAGGGAAAAGCCAAGAGCCATCTCCCTGGGGCACCTATGGCAGCTGGGATTCTTCCAGGAGGCTCATTTCCCCAAGGCTACCTCTTCTCTGTCCTGCAAGCTCCTGGTTGCTCGCTGGTCCTGCCTCCCTGCCTCCCTTTGTTGGTCCTTTCCTCTAATCTCCTAGATATGGGTGTATATGCTTGTCACCTTCCTGGACCTGGAGTCAGGGAACATGAGAGAGAACTGTGGCCAGAACCAACACCAGGGGATAAAGAAGTCCCCAGATCTGCAGAAGGTGGTGGTGTGAGCAAGGTTGGTGGGGTTTGAGCATCCCAGGGTTGATTTTATTTTCAAGGCCATAGGCTGCCATGACAGACCAGAGGTTTAAAGGGACCACATGGGTGAGAATGAGCTCAGGGCCACAGGGCTCACCAAGAGGCTGCAGCTGTAGTGGGATGCCTGTAGAGTACAACAGCAGGCCTGAGATGGGGATCAGGCACTCGGGTGGAGAAGGGTGCTGGGGTTTTTCAGGGGGATGACAGAGCATAGTCACTATGGGAAGGCAGAGAACAGCCTGACCTCTTCAGGGAAGGAAATGGGGCAAGTCTGAGACATTGGGAAGAAGTTTCTGGAAAGGTGACTTGAGATTGAGCAAGTCAGAGGCAGAGGCTTCATGATTTCTCCCTCGGTCAGTGGTTTGCTTTCCTTCTATGGGTACATTTTTGTTATATACACTGATTACATTCTTTGTGGCTCAGGTTTAAGGTCAGGGCAAGGGATAGTGTTAGGGCTAGGATTTAGATTAGGGTGGGAGCTGGTACATGTAGAGCACATCTTAATTCATTTTTGTCTCCTCCTTTCCCCTTCTTCTTTCCCAGGTTCCATTTCTTGGTCCCCTTCCCATTTGCAAAAGATATATCTCCTCATTTTCTTTTCTCTATCTTTATTTTACTCTTTAATTTATTTCTACTTTGACCTTCTTATGTAGAGAAGCCATACAATATTTCATGTTGTGTGTCTGATTTATTTCATTTAACACTATGGTCTCAAGATGCATCTATTTTCCTACAAATAACTCGTTTAGTCTTCTTTAAGGCAGAGTAGTATTCCATTTTGTACAAATATCACAGTTTCTTTATTAATTCATTCTGTTGATAGACATATAGGCTGCTTCCAAGATTTAGTTCTTCTAATTTGTGCTGCTATAATGGTGAGAATTATGGGTCTATCTTCAATGTTCTGTATGTGGGTAGTTATTGTACCAGGACCATTTATTAAAGGGGCTGCTTTTATCCAGTGTATGTTTTTGGCCCCTTTGTCAAGGATCATGTAGCTGACTGTGTCTGAAGTTGTTTCTGCATCCTCTTTTCTGTTCCGCTGACCCCAGTATCACACTTTTTTGAAAATCAGTGCAGCTTTGTAATATCACTTGAAGGTTAAAACTGTGATGCCTCCTGTTTTGTTCTTGATGCCCAGGACTGCTTTTGTTCTTCTGGGTCTCTTCTTGTCCCATACGAATATGAGGTTTATTTCTTATAGTTCTGTGAATAATCCAGTTGGTATTTTGATTGGGATTGCACTAAATCTATATATCAGCTTTGGAATTATGGACATTTTGACAAAGTTTGTTCTGCTTGTCTAGGGATAGGGACTGTCTTTTCATTTTCTGATGTCCTCTTTGATTTCCTTTGTCAGAGTATCATCATTTTCATTATAGAGATCTTTCACTTCCTTGGTAACATTTAATTCCTATGTAATTTTTCTTGATACTATCGTGAATGGTATCTTAATGTTTTTCTCAATAGGTTCATTACTTTTATCCAGGAACACCACTGATTTTTTGATGTTGATTTTTATCATGCCATACTGACGAATTTTGTTATTAAATCTGGAAATGTTTTGGTCGAACTTATTGGATCTTTTCTGCAGAAGATCATTCCATCTATGAATAATAACAATGATATCTTGACTACTGTCTTATATTCTTTTATTGCTTTCTCTTGCCTGGCTACTTCACCTAATGTTTCAAATACTGTATTACACTGGAGTGGTCATCCTTGTCTTGTTCCTGATATTGAGAGGAAAGGTTTTAGCTTTTCCCCACTTAGTATGATAAGTAGATTTGTCATGAATGGCTTTTATCAGGTTGAAATAAGGTCCAGCTGAGACTACTTTCTTCATTTTTTTTTTTACATCATGAATGTATGTTGTATCTTTTCAAAGGCCATTCCTACATCTAGTGATATAATTATGTGATATATTTTCTTGCTTCTGTTTGGTTGGTGGATAATATTTATTGATTTGTGTATGTTGAACCATGTTTGCATCCTGAGGATAAAACCCACTTGTTCACTATGTATGATTTTTTAAATGATTTATTGCATTTTATTTGCCAGTATCTTGATGTTTTTCATCTATTATCATTAATGACATTGGCCTGTACTTTCCTTTTTTCAGTTGTGTCCTTATCTGCTTTTGGAGTCAAAGTGATGCTATCATCTAGGAACGAGTTTGGAAATACTCCTTCTCTTTAAAGTTTAAGAGCTTGAGAAGTATTGGCATTATATTATACCACAGGGTCTTGTAGAGTTCATTGGCTAATCAATCCCTCATGTTCTGAACTTTTCATAGTTGGTAGGTTTTTCATTAACGCCTCAATGACATTGCCTGGTATCAGATTTTTAGTTTTAATGACTTAGTGTTTCAGTTTTAATGATTCATATGTGTCTAGGAATCTGTCCATTTCTTCTAGGTTCTCCAACTCATTGGAATAATTTCTTTTTGCTGTAGTCATTAATGGTCTTCTGGATTTCCATGGTGTCTATTGTGATTGCACCTTTTTAATTTCTAATTGCATTGATGTGGATCTTTCTTTTCCATCTTTGTTAAGTTTGACAAAGTGTTTTTCTATTTTGTGTATACTTTCAAATGACCTGCGCTTCGATTCACTGATACTTTGTATTCTTTAGCCTCAATTCCATTCTGTTCTTTAAAACTATCCTATTTATTCAAGATTTGAGTTTGTACTCTATTTTTCTAGTACCTTGAGGAGCAAAAGTATTTGAGCTCACCTTGTTTATTTTTTCAAAGAAAATGATTTTTGGGGGTACAACTTGGGAATGCATAATGATCATATTCCTAATAGGGAATCTGTGCCTGTGCATGATATGACTTGATTCTTTTTTCCCCATTCCTCTACTTTCCCTTCAAGCCCTCTTCCCATCCTCATTTACAAAAGCTTTGTTTCCATTTTTCCTTTTTTTCTCATCTTTTTTTACTTTTTCCTCCCTTCCTGTTCCTCTACCCCCTCCTCCTCAGTCTCATTTGAACATTTTAATCCTATTTCACGGTATCCATAATACATTTGTTCTCACACTAGAGAAGCTATGTTGTGTTTACACATGTGTGTCTAACTTATTTCACTTAAGAGTATGGTCTCAAAATGCATCCATTTATCTAGAATCTCTCAAGCTTACCTTCCTTTATGGCAGAGTAGTACTCCATTGCATAAAAAACCTGCACATTTTCTTTATCCATTCATTGTTGATGGGAATTTGGGCTCTTTCCAAGATTTGAATATTACAAATTGTACTGCTACATGCATGGGTGTACATATATCACTGTGGTATGATGCTTTTAATTCAGGAAGATACCAAGAAGGGAAATAGCTGCATAAAATGGGACCTATAGTCCTAGATTTTTGTGGAACTTCCACAGTGGTTGCACCAGTCTACACTCCCAGCAACAGAAGGGAAGAGTACTCTTTCCTCCACAGCCTCACTAGCATTTGTTATTGGTTGATTTGTTGATAATAGCCATTCTTTCTGGGATTAGATGGAATCTCAGAGTTGTCTTAAGTTGCATTTCATGAATTACCCATGATGTTGAACAGTTTTTCATAAATTTACTTTCTGTTTATATTTCTTCATCTGAGAAGTGACTGTTCATTTCAGATGCCCATTTTTGGATTGGATCCTTAAATTTGGAGGGTCTGATTTTTTAAAACTCTTTATGTGTTCTAGATAGTAATTTTTGTCAGAAGAACAGCTGGCAAAAATTTTTTCCACACTACGTGTTGTCTCTTCACTCTGTGGGTGATTCTCTTACTGTGCAAATGTTTTTTTTAATATATATATAAGATGAGGTTCTTTCTGATAGGTTCTGTGTAATTGAGGTTTTGTTCATAAAGTCTTTACATAAATCAATGTCTTCAAGATTTCAACATATTCTATCTTCCAGCAAATTTAGTGTTTCTGTTTTAATATTTAGATTTTTGGACAGTTTTGATTTTTGTTTAGTACATGGTGAAAATTACAGCTCTAATTTTAATCTTCAGCATGTGGAAAGCAAGTTTTTCCAGCAATGTTTATTAAAGAGGCTATCTTTCTTCCAGTAAGTGTATTTTGGCACCTTTGTCAAAGATAAGGTGTCTAAATATATTTTATAACCTGTTCCATTGATCCTTGAGAGAGTGTGTATGTGTGTGTGTGTGTGTGTGTGTTTGCCAGTGCCACGTTGCTTTTATCACAGTAGCTTTTTAGTATAATTTCAAGGATTGTGATGTTTCCTGCCTTGTACTTATTGCCCAGAATTTTCTCTGCTATTCTAAGTATCATCTGGTTCCAAGAATTTTAGGTATGCTTTTTCTAACTGTGTGAGATACACTGATGGAATTTTGATCAGAATTGTATTAACCCTGTATAACCATTTTGGCAAGATGTCCATTTTCACTATACTGGTTCTCCTTACCCATATCTTTTCATTCTCGGATATCCTTCCTGTTCGATTTCCTTTTTTCAGAGTGCTGTAGTTTTCAATGTAAAGGCCTTTAACTTCCTTCATTAGATTGATTTGTATTTCATTTTTTTATGCTATCGTGGAAGCATAATTTGTGTCTCAGTGAGTTTGTTAATTGTGCACAGGGAGGTATTGATTGTGAATGTTGACTTTATATCCAGTTACACTATGGATTTGTTATTAAATCAAGAAGTCTTTTGGTGGAATTTTTGGGTTCTTCTCTGTGGAGTATCATTTCATCTGTTAGTAGTGATAGTTTAAATTTTTCCTTTCTTAACCTTGCTCCTTTTATTTCTTTCTCTTGTGAAATTGCCCTGCCTAATGTCTCACGAGCTATACTGAATAAGAGTGGTGACAGTTGACACCCTTGTCTTGCTCCTGACCTTAGAATGAAAGTTTTCAGTTTTTGTCCATTAAGTATCATGTTGGCTGTTGATTTGCCATATATTGAGATAAATGTCATGCATTCAAATTTTCAGTAAGTTTATTTTTTTTCATCAAGAATTGGTGTTGGATTTGTCCAATGATTTTTCTGCAACTTTTGAGTTCTATTGTCCTTGTATCTGTTAATATGATGAATTACATTTATTGATTTTTGTATGTCAACCCATCCCTGCATCTCAGGGATGAATCCTTCTTAGTCATGGTATATAATTCTCTCAGTGATTCACTGAATTCTGTTTGCTGGTATCTTGTTGAGGATTTTTGCATCTACATTCATTAGGGAGATTGCTCTGTAGTTCTATTTCTTATTTGGGTCATTCTCTGGTTTTTGTATTAGGTTAATGCTTGCTTCCAGGAATGAATTTAGGAGTATTGCTTTCCTTTCAATTTCATTAATGAGTTTAAGAAGTAGTGATATTATTTCTTCTCTAAATTTCTTGTGGAACTTGGCAGTGTAGCTATCATGACCCGGGTTTTTGTGTATCGGTCGATTTTTAATTATATCTTCAATTTCATTGACTGATATTGATTTATTTATATTTTTATATCTCCTTGATTCAGCTTTAATACTTCATATGCATATAGGAATCTTTCTGTTTCTTATGCACTTTCTATCTTATTAGAAGTTCTTAAAGTAGCTAAAACTGGTCTTTTGGATTTCTGCAAGATCCATTGTTATTTCACCCTTTTCATTACTAATTGCATGGATTTGAGTCTTTTTTTTTTCCTTTTTGTATAAAGTTGGCTAAGGGTTTGTCAATTTTATTTTAATGTTTCAAAGAACCAACCCTTTGATATTTTGGGGTGGAACACTCTGTAGACATCTATTAAGTCCATTTGTGAAAAAGCTTGGTTCAGTTCTAATATTTCATTGTTGAGTTTTTGTCTACTTAGTCAGTCTATTTGTTACAGTGAGGTATTGAGATCCCCTAATACAATTGTATTAGTGCTTCTTTGAATTTTCATGTCCAATAACATTTGTTTTATACAACTGCATGCACTAATATTTTGTGTATATGATATATATATATGACACATGATATATATCATATATATTTATATATGATTATTTATTGCTCTTGGATTGTTCCTTTTATAAGGAAGTAGTGACATTCTTTGTCTCTCCTAATCTGTCTTGGCTTGAAATTCACTTTCTCTGCAAATAGAATAGGTACTCTTGCTTATTTTTGGGTTCCTATCACATGAAGTATTGTTTTAAATCCTTTGACTTTCAGTCTATGAATTTTGTCAATTAAGTGTTTTCTTGAAAGCAGCATATTGTTTCATCTTGCTTCTTGATTCATACTGCCAATTTGTTTCTTTTGATTGGTGAATTGAGATCATTAACACTGATAGTTACAACTGATACGCAATTTTTATCCTTTTCATATTATTTTGTTGTTGGTGTTGCCTTTGTTTTCATTCTGTTTAATTATTTGCCTTTCCTGGTGGATTCTTTCTGTTGGAGTTCATGGAGTTGTAGTCCTTGTTCTCTCTAGAATGTCCTTCAGAACATTTTGTAGTGCTGGTTTGATGATCGTAAATTTCCTCAGGTGTTCTTTGTCATGAAAGTGTCATTTTATTTTAAAAACAAAACAGAAAGGATAAAAACAATACAGAGTTTCAAAAGAAAATATTAGGAAATTGACACTAGTTAACATGCTGCATATTGTTATCTTCAAAGTAGTTGTTCAGATTCCAAGATTTAGGCATGAAAAAAAAATGATAAAGCAATCATACAATTAAAACACAAACTATTCTTTTTGATGAGCTAACAGAGATTAGTAGTATAGTTAATCTATCTTGTATACACACACAGAATATATACATATAATCTCTTCCCTCATTTCTTTTTGCCTTTTCCTTATCCCAGGTGTTCTTTCCTTTTGAACACTTTCTTTACCTTTCATTTTCACAATATCTGTTGTACATTTTGGAACATATTTACTCTTTCAGTTTTTTTTAACACTAGGCAGACATTACGATATTTATACATGCGAGTCTGATTTGTTTCACTCATGAGCATGGTCTCAAGTTGCTTCCACCCACCCATAAAGTCCACAAGTTTATCCCTCTCTTTAGTTGAGTAATACCTCATTGACCATAGAGTACACGGGAAAGATGTGGTGTTTTTATGCGAGGTAGTATCTTATTTCTCTATCTGTTTCAAAAGATCATTTTTCAGGGTACATCAATTTGTGTTGGAGGTTTTTTCCCTTTGAGGCCTTGAAATACTTGAAATAGAAGAAGAGGAAGAGATTTGAGGTAAGGGGGACAAAAGAAGTTCATGCAAACTTGGGCAGACGACAGGAAGGAAAGAGAAAAGGAAGAAATAAAAAGAAGAACAGAACACAGAAACAGCCACAAAGGGTCTAGAAACCATGTTTACACTCACATAAATATAAAAACAAGCAATGAAAAAGAAAACAACAATAACAACATAAAACAAAAACTTTTTTGAAAACTCTAAAAACAAGGAGAGAGAGAGAGAGAGAGAGAGAGAGAGAGAGAGAGAGAAGCCATTTCAAGGTGTGACTGTGTTGTTACTGTGGGTAGAATCCAGATCTGTATTGATTGATTGATTAATCCCATCAAGCCAGCAAAAGCTTTATGGTGGAGCATTTCATAATACCAGTTAGCTTGCACCATTATTTTCCCTAAAGTTCAAGCTGATTTCTGGCTGTGAGCCAGGGACAAGACCTGTTGAACCTTCAGTGGTTGGTGCACTTTCTATGGGTATTAACTTGGCTGGGGTCCACTGGATAGACCCAGCAAGCAGTTCTTCTGAGTTTGGAGTTCAGTTGGCGCCTTTCCAAAATGGCATATACCCTATCCACGTTTATGTCTGAACATCCACACCACTCACCAGTCATTTCAGTCCTCCATGTCCACTGATCCCTTCCACTGCTATGTCTCTCTGTGGAGGTCTCTTGGGTGGCCAGCAGTTACTGCATGTGAAGGTTTGATCTGCCTCCTCCCACACAGTGAGTCTGGGGTCAGGAAGTCACTGCCTTTCGTCTCCTACTTCTTTGTTGAGGCTTCTCTTTTTGCTGTCTGCATGGGCTTCTGTTCTCACTTCAGACCCTTCCTGGGTCTGGGTGACTCACTTCCCTCCTTCTTCTCTTCTTCATTTGCTATATCCAAATATCTGGCCACCAAATCTCAGAGAAGCTCTTTCTCTGCTGCTCATCATTCTGCCATCTTCCTGTAAGTCCTCTTACTGTGTTTTTGTACTGTGAACATTTATAATAATAAAAGTCCCTCAGTACAGCTTTATTGAAATATAGGTTCTGGTACATTGTACTGGCATTATTGTTTAATTCTAGGAATTTTTTATTGTTTCCTTAATTTCTACTATGACCCGCTTATTGTTCAGGATTATGTTACTTAATCTCCAGGTATTTGTAAAATTTATGAAAAAAAATTCTGATAGATTGATTTCTAGTTTCAGTGTACTATGGTTTGACAGTATGCATAGAATGATTTAAACTTTTTGGAGTTATGAAAACATGCTTAATGGGCTAATATGGGGTCTCTTTTAGGGAGAATTTCACATGCTGCTGAGGAGAATGTGTATTTTGTTGCACGGTGGAAGACTACAGATTTCTGTTAAGTTCATTTGGTCAAAGATATGGTTTATTGTGATATTTCTTTGATTTTTTGTTTTGTTGATCTGTCTCTTTTTTAAATAGGGTACTCTGGTCACCCGTGACAGTTGTTTGGGCATTTATTTGATCTTTTACTTCCAGCAGTTTTTGATTTATCAAGTTAGCTGCCCTGAGCCACTGTGGAAGTCAGTGTGGAGATTCCTCAAGAAGTTAGGATTGGAGATCCCCTTCAACCCAGCTATCCCTCTTCTGGGCATTTTCCCAGAAGAATTAAAAACATCATACCACAGTGATATCTGTGCACCCATGTTTATAGCAACCCAATTTGTAATAGCCAGATCTTGGAAACAACCCAAGTGCCCATCAATCAA
>RJWM01031223.1:0-22636 GCA_004363535.1 Dasyprocta punctata
AATTTAATGAAAAATAACAACATTTACTGGTAGTTATAAGAGTGGCCTTATTTTGTAGTTTTGCAAATGCCTTTCATTTCTGAACTGAGGCAAGAATCAGGATTCTCATCTCTGTTTCTGTGTTCAGTCTGCTGAGATACAAAGCAGTAAGTTCTACCCAGAAACCTCTGCTGTACAGTGATGACACAGTGAGAGTTAAAAAGGCAAATAGCAAAATAATAAGTTATTATTATAAAAATAGTTTTGACCTTGTTTGGAATTTTGTGCCATATTTAGAGAATTGCAATCTCAGAAAAAATCCTTTTTGACCATTTTTGGGTTTGACTTCTCTGATTATTATTGACACAATGTTAGATAACATGTTTAAACTTCTAGTTGTTTACTTTCTAATTAAATATATAGGTTTTACCCCTTACTCTATTTTTCACTCATTTTCTATTTCTCAATTTTAAGTTTTAGTTTTTTTTTTTTTTTTTTTTGCGGCACTGGGGATCAAACTCACAGCCTCACACCTGCCAGACAGGCACTTACGCCACTCAGTCAAACTCCCGGCCCTGGTTTTTGAGGCAGGGTCACACTATGTAGCTCAGGCTGGCCTTGCCCTTGCATTGTAGCCCAAGATGGCCTCGAACTCACAATGCTCCTCCTACCTCAGCCTCCCAAGTGCTGGGATTAAAGGCGTGTGCCACCACACCTGGCTCATGTTTTAGTATTTTTATAACTTTATATAGTATCCTTATATTGCCTCCTGATCAGTGTCAGAAACTTCTATTTTCTTCCAGCTATTTAAGATGTTATTAAGCTCCATATCACTTTGCCAACTCTATGATTACTGTACCATTTGTCAACTGTCAAAATTTGCCAACTGTACCATTATTTCTCATGGTCAAATTCTGCAACATTTACATTCTTTCTCAAGACTATATTTAGACTTTCTTCCTTTGCCTATTAATTGGACTTAAAATGAAAAATGTTAAGGAGCCATTAAATTGTAATAATTGTGTAAATATCTCAAAGTGTAAAAACTTACTGA
The DNA here is from genome assembly GCA_004363535.1 of Dasyprocta punctata. Lineage (NCBI taxonomy): Eukaryota > Metazoa > Chordata > Mammalia > Rodentia > Dasyproctidae > Dasyprocta > Dasyprocta punctata. Next base: position 1,034 of record RJWM01031223.1, read on the forward strand.
AAAATAAATGCTGTCTTGTAACCCTATGTCTGTACTATTTGGAGAAAGATGTTTCAGACCTAAAGGTCAAACAAACTATTTTTTCTTAGATGCCTATTGTTTAAAACAAAAACATTTCAATATGCTTCTTTTTTGGATTATAATTTCCTGCATGGTTTTTCATTTTTGTTAGAGTTTTTAATTGCCGTGTGTGTATGTGTGTGTGTTCCTGTGTGTGGTGCGTGTGTGGTGTGTTTGCGAAAAGAATTTGTAGCTTTAAAAGAAAGCAATAGCCTTAATAAAATTCAGTTTCTTAATTATACTATTTGTTAGATGCACCAGTGTGTGTACAAGCCCCTCAGTAGAGACATCTTTCTGGGTTCTCTTAGATTTTTGTTTTCTGTTGTTTTTTTCAGTTTAGCTGTAGTGTATCTTCAAGTGAGTTTTTAATAGACAGGGGGCTCTACCTGGCATGGCGAATTAACTAGTGGTGAGCTTGTAAAACCCAGCTTAACTGAATCAGTGTGGTTCTGGGTGTGGAAGACCCATCTGAGGATTTTTGCCAACAGCGTAAAAGGAGAACCGGAGGGGAAGATGACACCTGTTGATTCTCCTGGAGAAGGTTGTTATGCTGGTTTTCCAGATATGAACTCAGCTGTTCACATCACTGGAGGAGTGTGGATCCTCATTTCCCTCAGGATGGCTGTGGCTCTCTTTGGGGGAGCTCTGGTCCTTACCTTGAGTGTTGTTTGCTGGCTATAGTGTGGATCTCTCAGTCTGATATCACAGATCCTTTACCTCACTGGCAAAGACATTTCAGCTTCCACTACTAACCTTTGGGCCTTTCCAGTGCAGATCTTTGATACAGATTTGTATGAACATTGTTGTGTGTTCTAGGCCTCCAGCTAGATTTGTAGAGGATATTTCTGTGGGATAAAGGCTCCCAGTCAGACTGTTTGGCTCTCTAGTGCATGGAACCCTTTGTCCCCCAAATGTTGACCTAATTCTGTGTCCATTTGTTTTTCATTCCTGTCATCCTTCAGTCAGGAGCAAAGCTCATAGGCTCCTAAAATTGGCACCCAAAACAGAGACACTGGCTGAGCAAGTCCACCAGGGGTAAAAGTGTAATAAGTTGGTGATGGGGGCTTCTACAGCAGAGAAGCACCAGCTGGCAAAAAGAGAATGGCAAAAGGAAAAAAGGAACATTAATGTGAGCAGAGAATTTCAGCCAGGGTAATGGAGCAGAGTCCATCAACTGAAGAACAGCATTATATTACTTTATTGGAAATTTTTTTGTGCTAGTCTGGCAACTAAAGTTAGTACTCAGTTGATTTCTCATATAATGCAAGATGTTATCAAACATGATCCCTGATTTCCACTGATAGGTAAGTTTGATGTAGGGAGTTGAGATTGAGTGAGAAAGGGCTTGGAGAGTGCTTTTACCCAGGGTTCTGCTATATCTCTTAAAACTTTCTCCACATGGAGCTTGGTCTGTGCAGTTCTTTGTCTTTTAACTGGGGAACAATTCCCATACCTAGTGGACCATCGAGGGAGAATGGGAATCAGGGTGAAGAGCCCTGGTCTCTTTGTCTTTCTCTTCCTCCTCTCCCTCCTTCCTTTCCATCCGTGGTAGAGAAAGAAGTAGTGTCTCCTTATCAGAAATTGTTAGACAGGCTGTGCTTAATGGAAAGCCCTTTGGGGTGCATGCCTTTCTGTTAATATTCATCCTGACCCTACTACTCCACAATGTTCATGTACAATGTTCATGTACACAATCCTTTGGAATTTAAATTGCTCAAAGAATTACAATCCAGTCTCATGAACAATGTGGTTCAAAGACCTTAAACATTGGGCTTGTTGGAATCTATCCTGGGAACTTTGTGCTTACCTTGTTTAGACATTAAGCATTTATCTAAGCCTGCCTTTCTGCCTGTCTTTCCATATTAATTTTCAAGAGTTAGTAGCTGAACAAATTTGACAGAATCGGGCAGCAGAATACCTGGAGGATAGGGAAGAAATGCTGTTGGAAACAAGTCTGTATTCAGAGCTAATCTCACAGTTAACCCTTCCAGGCCAAGCTTATCAGTCAATGGCTTCCACAATGGAATGAACCTGGGTAGCTGTTCCTGAAGAAGTTCCTTTTTACACCTTCTTCGGAGCTTGAGGGAGTCTTATGCACAGTTCATAGCTTGGTTACAAGAAGGCGTCCAATGGGAGATACTGCTTGCTCAAGCAGCAGAGATTATTGTGTTGCAGCTGCCTTTTGAGAATGTTAATTAAGACTGTAAAGTTCTAGGATCTGTCCAAGCAACTTGAAATCTTGGAAACTATTTGAAAATATATCAAGATGTGGGTACCAAAGGTCATAAGTCCTCTATGTTTGCCCAATCTATGTTTGGTTTAATTAAACAAAATAAGGCTTCTTCAAAAATACAGTATTTTAATTGTGGCAAAACAGGGCATATCTGTAAACAGTGCATTTGACCTCTGGCATAAAATGGTGCAATTGTCCCTCTCTTGGAGAGGAAGTCCAGAATCCTTGTCTGAGATGTCAAAAAGGAAATCATTGGACTAATCAGTGTTCTAAATGTCATCAAGATGGTACCTCACTGGTAGGAAATGGAATGTGGTCCTGGTCCCAGGCCCAGCAACAATGGGGGCATTTCCAGTATAACTTTACAGCCCCTATCCTCAGTGAGTTTCCAAAGGATGGTTGAGACCCTTGTCACCGGGACCCCAGGAACCATGGGATTAGACCTTTCCACTACTGAGTAGGTGACTTTGATTGATGGAGATAAACTGGTTAAAATTCTCATGGGAATCTGGGAACTCATTTCTTAGGTACTATGGGCCTCATCTTAGGAAAAAGTAGTTTAAACCTGCAGAGTGATGAAATATTCTCTGGAATTATTGATTCAGAGTATTCGGGGGAAATTCAGGTTGTGGTTCAGTCACATGATGTTTGGGTCTTTGAACCAGGTGATTATATTGCTCAACTGACTCTTTTACTGACTATCTGAACTACAGACATTAGTTGAGAAGCTAAAGGATTTAGTAGTACTCCCCATAGGCTTTTTACTCGAGATATCACAGACTACTGGCTCATGTATACTCTTAAGTTTAAAGGAAAATATTTTTGAGGGCTCATGGACACAGATATAGATGTTTCAGTGATGGCTTTATCCTAGCAGCCACCTTCCTGGTTCACCTGAGCAGCAGCCACCTCCTTGGTGGGTCTTGGGTCACCCAGATAGGTTATGCAAAGTGCTATGCTTCTGCTTTATGTAGGCCCTGATAATTTTAAGAGAGTCTTTCAACCTTTTATCATGGGAATATCAGTCAATCTGTGGAGCAGAAATGTGCTGAAAGAGTGGAAAATTCAAATTACTAGTAAGGCAATTCCATTTGTTGATAGAAAAGTGCCTGAACCTGTGAAAGTCTACCAGAGGAACAAAAAGGAAGATCCTAGCTATGAGACGAATTTTTAATGGAGTTCATTGTGGTTTCTCTCTATCCGAAGACTGCTCTCTCATTAAAACAGAAAAGTGATATAGCTGTTTGGGTGGATCAATGTCCCCTACCAAAGGAGAAGCTTACTCACTTATGAGCATTAGTGGAAGAACAGTTGAAAGTGAGACATACTGAGCTTTCCACTAGTCATTGGAATACTCCTGTTTTTGTTATACCAAACAAATCAGAAAGGTGGAGGATGCTTCAAGATTTAAGAGCTATTAATGCATGTATTTATTCTATGGGTGCTTCACAACTGGGACTCCCCTGTCCCACTGTAGTCCTATGGGACTGACCTATGGTAGTTATCAGTCTTAAAGCTTGCTTTTAACCATCCCTGTAAATTCACAGAACTGACCTCATTTTGCTTTCTCTGTTCCTGTGAATAACTTTGTCAAGCCTATGCCTTGATATCAAAGGACAGTTTTGCCTCAGGGGATGATGAGAAGTCCTACCTGGTGTCAATAGGTTGTTCGTCAGGCTTTAGATGCAGTTAGGAAAAAAATTCCTATATAATACATTATGTGGATGACATATTGCTTGCTTTCAATTCTCAGCAATAGTTTATCCTTCTTTTTGCATGAACTAAATGGGCTTTGATAGAACATGTGTTATGCGTAGCCCCATAGAAAATTCAGACAATTTCATCTTATAGTTATTTGGGAACATTGATAACAGAAAGAACAGTGTGAGTCCAGAAATTAACATTAAGGAGAGACCCATTACAAACTTTAAATGATTTCCAGAAATTATTGGGGGACATTAATTGGATTTGCCGAAAATTAAGGAATATTAACATATCACTCATGCAATTGATATAAAATATTGTAGGGAGATCCAGATTTGAATTCTGCTTGTTCCTTTGTACCTGAGACCCTTAAGGAGCTCCAAATAATAGAAACTACTTTGGCAAATAGACAGGTGTTTTAAATTAGTCTGAACGTGCATTTTATGTTAATCATACTGCCTACTCCTCATTCTCCTACTGGACCTTTTGGTCAAATTGTGAAAAGTAATTGTCAACTTATTGAATGGCTTTATCTTGCTAGCCATCTTGCAAAAACTCTTCAGATATATAGATCAAATGACTAAGCTAATTTAGCAAGCCTACTACTGCAGCACACAGCTTTTGGGATTTGATCCTGATCATATTGTGCTTCTTATTAATTTTGCATAGCGTATTCATTTGTTGCAAACTTTCTTAGTTTGGCAAATAGCCTTTGAAGATTATATTGAATTGGTTGACAATCACTATCCTTCTGATAAGTTTGTACAGTTACATTGTCGTTGTTTATTTTACTTAGAAATACTCAGATAACTCCTCTTATATATGCTTCAACTCAGATGGAGCTTCTCATGGTTTGGGTGCTTACTGGACTATGAAAAATCACCAGAAAATTGCCACCCCTGGACTTTTGGCTCAAACATGGAAGTTGGCTGCTGTAACTACCAAGCAGAATGTACTCTGACAGAACCTGTTAACATTTTATATGATTCTGCCTATGGAGTTACATCCCAGCAGAATTACACTGGTCAAAACTACAAGAGATGGGAAATAGAAGAAGGCACAGTGTTGCAGCAGTCCTCAGAGATGGGAAAATGGGAGGGATGGTACCTCTGTTGGCATCAGGGCAGGGGTTTGCTTGTGTCATTGCAGGAAATGGACAGATGGTGTGGATATTCTCTAGGAATGTACAACCATTGAGCAGTGCTCTCCATGATACACTTGTGGAGGAACTTGACTCCATTCTCCTCACCAGTGAAAGCTTTCCTTAGACAACAACAGAAGAAAACTACTCAGGAGGCAGAAAGACTTGTTTATCATCCATACCTACTTGAGAAAATAATAACTTGCCTTTTAAATTGACCCAGTAGAGGGTATGTCTGACTGCCAATTACAAAAAGAATATGCCCCTCTTCAGCTGGAAGTAGCTAGAGTGTTCTATGCCCATTATCCCCTCACAGCAGTTAGTTAATTGTCTCTCTCCAGAAGGGGGGCAATTAAATTAGTGATAGTATAGGCAGTCAGATAGGGTTAGGCCCTTAAAAAAGAGTCACTACAGATGCATTACAACTGTGGATGGAGGTACAGTCATTAAAAGGTAGACTGCAAGACAAAAGATAATAATCACAACTATATTATTCCCTTAGGGATGAGCAACAGTGTTTGATATTCAACTATTGCTATTGTAGAACAAAAAGGGGGAGATGTAGGAGATCAGATACGATGTTTGAAGCCTAACTGGTCTTCTCTGTGAGCACTAAGGAAAAAGTTGGCATGCTAGCATGCTGATGTGCTGCAAATTTTATGGAAAAGTTGATACAACTGAGATCTGTTGTTTACCTGTAATGTACCATAGATGGTGGAAAGAATGAATATCAGTTAATTCATTCAGTTAATAGATGAATCCTGTATTACTCCTATTGCTTATGTCTGTGTCTGAGTGAATATAGGCAGGTGAGCCAGTCACTCGGGCCTCTTTATTGAAGGGAGACAAGAGCTCCCTGCTCCCATTTTATGCCATAATCTAATTTTATGTCTCTTTGGTTTTCATCCTTGTTATCCTTTAGTCAACTATAAAGCTCATATGCTGGCTTCTGTGCAGGGACCAGATATAGTATCTAGGATAATCCATAACCCATCCAGACATACCACAAATGTGTTCCACCTTCCAACCCAATCAAGTTGACACTATCTAGTTTAATCCTCACAGTGTGGTTAATGAGAAGTACAATAATAACTTGATTTTTGCTTTTTCATAGGTAAGTTCTTTGTTCCTGAAGACACTTTTCAGCAATTTTATTTTTCTTCTGCAGTTTTGTGAATATGACCTCAGGTGTAGATACTGTTTCATTTATTCTATTCTGCAACTTGTGAGACACTTCATTTTGAAGATATTTTCAGTTCTTACATAGTTTATTCTACTATTTCTTCACTTATTTTCTTCTTTGTATTGTTTCCTCTTTTTCTGGAACTGTTATTAAGTAGATATTAGATATATTTGATGTTTTCCTCATTTCTCTCTTATACTTTTTATAATTATGTCTGTTTTCTCTGCTGGGAGATAGTCTTAACTTTTTCTTCTAACTCTTTGCTGAAAGTTGTGTTTTCCTTATCATATTATTATTTTCCAATAATTCACTCTGTATTTTTTATTCCATCATTCCCGTCTGAGATTTTCTTTATGTATTTAAAAATATTCCATATCTTTAGCAATACTGACTCAACCTTCTCTTGATTGAACCTGAATTATTTGCTTCCTGTACAGTTATTTGATAATCTTGGCCTATATCTTTAGTGTTGATTTCTTCAAGCTTTCTGAGATTCTAAGTTTTTTATTCATATTTATGAATGAAGAATTAAGTTGATTTATACAGACAAAATTTTTTATCTTACTTTACTAGCATGAGTGCTGAATGAGAAAATTGACTGAGCTGTATGTAGTTGAACAGCTGCTAGACCTCTCTGCATACTTGGGACAGGAAGGCAAAATCCTTAATTCCTACTTCTGCAAGACTTTACAAAACATGAAGGTTCTACTATGTGGTTTCTGTCATCTACTTGGAAACCTTAATTACTTTAAGGCAGTATCTCACTATATTTGGTGTAGCTGCAACAGAACATCTGAGATCTTATAACTTATCATGAGCATAAATGTATTTGATCAGAGTTCTGAAGGCTGGGATGTCCAGTGTCAAGGTGTAGGCAAGGTGATTCTGATTCCAAAATGGTGCCTTGAATGCTGCATCATCTGGGATGAAGGAAAGCTTCATCTTTGCATAGCAGACGGTGGAAGAACAAAGAGGCAACAGCAGTAATTTTGCCTATGAGGGATGATAATTAAATTTTAACATGAGTTTTAGAAGGGACAGACACTGAAGTACTACCAGGCATGTAGCTCAATTTTTTTCCAGCATATTTGTTCTACTTTATCTTCAGTGTGCATGTGTCCCCATGCACATGACAGAGTGGGAAGTTAGGCAAGGAAGGTCTGCAACCAGTTCAACCAGTCATCTTACTCTATCTCATCATTTCTTCTTACATTCCCTATTTATTCTTGTTCCTGATGTTCCTTTATCTGCTTCCTGAGGTTGGAATGTGATGGGGAAGAGAGCTTAGAAGTAAGGAATTATGTCTACTTGCGCTGGTGTCTTCTAGGGGATCCAAATATTCTTACGACAAATATTCTTTAGCAAAATTTTGGCCACAGTTAAGTGAGGCATTCATAATTCCAGTTGAAACAATTAGTCTGGTCAAATCTTGTTCTCACAGCCTGAGGAAGACAGCACCCGAGTGTCATGATACTTGATGGCAGTGTAGGCAATCTCGTTAAAGGGTTTAACTGACAAATTAATTGGTGAAGCATCCTGCCACAGAATTCTTAAGTAACCTCCTTTTTATGTTTCAAACATCTTTAGGAATGATACAGAGACCTGCAAACCTGATTCAATTTGAGAGAGATGTAGAGTCACCCGAGACAGTTGGAAGCGCCAAAACAATCCTTTGGAATGGAACCTGTGCTTTTGGACAGAGATAAAGAATTCTGCATATTGATTTAAATGAAACAATTTGATTGAATAAATGCATATATCCTGGCCTTCCATCTAAAATGATGCTCTCAGTCTTTTGGAACAAAGTGTGAATGTTTGCCAAGTCATATTTTTAGGAAGCACATAATGAGCACCAATAAGCCTACAGGACACCAAAAGAAGCAAAACCAATGTTGTATTTTACTGATGTCAGCAATAGCTTGTAAACCTCAACTGTGATTTCACACCCAGGAATTGCTCCACTGCTCAGAATGAATAACCATTTTCAAGGGAATTCCTGGCATCACTTTTAAGAGCACTTCGTGCATGGCCACACTATGAGGATTTGTGTGAAGGGCAGGAAAGCAGCAGCTGGTAAGTAAGTACAAAAGGCCTCTTGCCTCTGGAGGTCTGAGTTCATAACTCAAACTTGCTTTGGCCACAGAAAAATTTTACTTCATTCATTCTTGTTCCTACTTAGCCTCATTAGAAAACCACCATGCCATTTAGCTTCACTTGCTCCAACTGGCTGTGTGTGTTGAAGAGGAAGCCAGGGGCTGGGTAAACAGGCCCAGCTGAGGTGTGCTGGCTCTGTCGAGTGGAGTCCTGTACACCACCTGCCTGGACTCAAGCTTTCTTCAAGCCAAGAACTTATTACTCCTTCTTTGTCATAAACACAAATCCATGTCAAGCACTTTCTGTTTTAACTTAGAACTAATTCGGGAGGAATTTGCTCTTCTGAAGTTGGAATCTGTGAAAGTTTTAAATAGGAGACTGACTGGTAAGTACAGCTGTTCACTGGGATGGGGTCCTGCTTTGGAAAACATTTTGTTTTCATTACAGCAGGGTATCCATGGACTCCCTAGCCGTTTGTGCATTAGTGTCATCTTTGTTATAAATTTGAAGTGAGGTGTGGGTGTTTAAGGTTTTCCATTTGAGACTTTAAAAATTATGCCAAAAGTGAAAGGCTTGAGAAATGTTGGTAAGTTCCGCTCTTTCTACACCATTAATCCTAAGGAACGTCTTGATCCAATAGCAATATAGATCCAATAATGTTTGAGCTCTGAGTTATCCAGTTCCCCCATGGATTATTCTATTGCTCCGTGCCAGGGAGCCCCCATTCAGCTCAGACTAGGCCCTCTCTTTTTTGGCTGCTATCAAATACCCCATCCTCTCATGCCTCTGACCAATTGGCCACTGCTCTTGAACAAAGCACACTGGCCCCATTCTTAGAAGAGTCTTCAAATCAGCCTCAGAACTTCTTTATAGGAATTTAAAGTGTTCTTTTGAAAACAATGTACTAAAGTACACATTGTCATGAATTCAGATCAAAGAACCCACGGGGAGGAATCTTTCTTCAACTAGGGGGAAAAGGATTCAGAAAAAAAATGTTTTCAGTATTTTAAATAATAGCCCTTGATTGTCTTTTGATGGAGAAGTTTTTTAAGATGAGACATAAATGACCTGCCAATTCTGCCATCTGGGTAGGGAGAGAAGAGACATTTAAGGAGCAGAGATTGTTGGAAGAGGAAAATTCTATGCTCATTCTAATGTATAGAATACACAATCTCTGAGCCTGCATTCTGTCATCCACCAGGGGCAAAGTAATAAAGATATACACTATATTTCCACTAGCAATCTAAATGACAAAAGTATTTTTGGAGAGACTTTCTGTCTGCATGACATTTTCAATTTCTCACAGCAGGGTAGACATAAAATTGGATGCAGAGGAAATTATCTTCATGCAGTCAAAGTGTCACTTCCTTCATTAATCCTCCAGGGGCCCTCTGAGATTACCTTTTCCCTTTGAATTTGTAAATCTACCCAACATTCATTCAGAAATATTTATTGGGTATCGCTATTTAGTAGACATTGGTCTAAGTACTGGGGACACATGTGACAAAGTAGAAAATAATAAATAAAGTAGACATGCTCTCTTCTTGAAAAGAGTTATATTCTGAGAGACAGCCTGTGTGTGCATGGCTAGAATTGTGAAGAGGTTGAATTTCATTCCCTTGAAAGGGATGCCACAGTGTCTTGAATGTTGTAGGACAGTTCATTAGTCATAGCAATAGCAGTAGCCAGACAGTCAACCTTTACATCCAGGCTTCCCTAACCTGAAGTCTCTTGGGTGAATATGAAGAGGGCCAGACAATAAGCCTAGGACCCTGAATCCTTCAAAATGGTCAAGAAGCATGTATGCCGTTTATTTTGAAAGGAGCCATGATCTTTATTATACTGGACATTGAGCATGCCTGTTTCTTCTGAAAGAGGGAGACACTATCTCCATCTTCTAAGGCTGTTCACTCTACAGATCACTTGAAAAGGTAGTTTGGAAGAAAGAGCAGCCTGTACTTCATTTGCAAGATATGCAGAAACATGAGACACCCATGGAAAATTCTTTACCAATAGTTCACAGCTATAGCCTGGTCTGTCAGAGCAGAGACAGCTCTGCTTACTCAGGTGAGCAATCATTTTTTCACATGCTGCCTTCTGGATGTGACCATAATACCAAAAGGGATGGTTTTGGATGGGATGCAGAAAGAACAGTGCTGAGCTGAGGAAATCTTCAGTGTATGATGTAGTTGGCAGTTTCCGGAGAACTTCACAGTCCCGTGACAGCACGAAACATTAGCTATATAGTGCATGACCAGGACGGCGGGCTGCAGGTGTCAGCCAGGCCATCCACTGGGGTGATCAAGCATCTACTTGAAGGGTGCAGAGAGACCTGGAGGAGAGATGAAAGGCAGTTGTGAAATAAGTGCAAAAAACAAAGAAAAAAAATTAAAAAAAACAAAGAATAAAACAAAACAAAACCCTCTGCGTTTGAAGTAAATTAGTCTAAGTGTCTCACGTTGGTCAGGATTTCTCTTTTTTTACCCTGATATACAGGAATTTAGAAGTAGCCATATGGATTTTTGTGAAGGTTGGTAAAAGTAAAATGTGCTTCCTAAGCCGCCTGCCAAGTTTCAGCCTTAGTTAATTTTTATAGATGAGCTTTAAACTCCTAAAAAAATGTATAATAGAAACGCTGATGTAGACACAGACTTAATTACAAAAACATGCCATGGAAATTGAGACATGGAATTTTGCAGGAAGAACTTCATAAAGGTGCATTTGATATGATAATGCACTTGAAATATAGTAAAATGAAGTAAAAGTGTATAAAATACTACTGGGGAAAATGTATAGAATGAATGAAATGTTTCTTGACTGGAACAGAGAAACTATAAATTACATATAAATATGTATTTTCTGAAATGCTTACTGTATGTTTATCTAAGGTAACAAATTGACCTAGTGTAAATCATCTTGAAATTCTTGAACTGTGACCTAATTCTTCCTCACTAAAAACTAATGTAGTGGACATATAACTTATTTTCTAGGCTGCCAAGCAGAGCAGCTACTGTGCATTTTGTTAGTCTTATTTAAATTTTAATTTGAATCCCTTTCTCTACATACTTGGTGCTAAACCTTGGCATATGTATGCTGAAAAAGTGTGTTTACACTTCAAAATGTTTTGAAAACTTTACAAAGTACTTTGCATGCATTGATACACTGTTGTGTTTGATCCTATTTGATTTTAACAGTTGCTCTTTGCATAGAGACATTACTATTTCTCACAGATACAGAAATTGAGACGGAACTTCAATGGTGGCTAAAACCACACAGTGAGTGACAGTAAAGAACAATAGATTGTTAAAGAAAAATACTATGATCTAGCTCTTGCTGAAGTAACACAATTATATAAACAGGTTATCTCTGTGGTTGGATGGCAACTTCTGGCTTGGATTAGCCTTCCACTGGAGATACCTTCATTTAATAGAGCTATCTTCATTTAAAAGTGGTAGAGTATTTTAATAAATAAAACAACACACACACACACACACACACACACACACACACACACTGCTGTTGTCCAGTTCTCTAAGGAAGAAATTGGACCAATCCTTTTGATGCTTTAAAAGGAGAGAAAAGTTAAAGGAGGAAATGAAAAAGTTAAAGGAGAACATGAAAGAGGCAAAGTCTGAGCTTTTTCGTAAACCTTAATTACTGATTCATGACAATGTCAGGAGTGGAGATAAAACTACTGGAAGACTCGAGATTCAGGAAGTGACTTTGTATTTTGAGGGTTATACACCTTATTTTGCCGAGAAATTAGAGGGAAAACTTCAAAATAATTCATTTGATGTGTATAATTTTAGAAGCATATATTTTTGTTGAGGAGAGGGATTTTAACAAAGTAAGAGACTTTAAATATATTAAAAAATTAATTCTGGTTCTTATGCCTTTGAATTGGCCCCACCTTCAGTTTAAAAAACAAAACTTAGGGCTAGTTTGTGGCAAAAATAATAGTAACTAGTATTTTCATGGCGAAAAAATATTTACCATCCAATGGATATTGAGATCAGTAATAACTTAGGAAGCATATTCTTTTCCTTTAGAATTTAAAAGTAATTTGCATTACATGCTAGTATCCATTATATACAGAGGCCCTCTGTTTTGTTCTTCTTATGTACTCATGTATTTCTGTAACAAAATCATTCAGTTTTACTACAGTATAGATTTATACAAGTTTTGTTATCTGGCCATACAAGAATCCAAACATTAATACTATTCCAAAAAATACTGGCAATCCTTCAACCTTTCTTCTTGAAGAGGATCCTTAAAGTTGTTTGGTTCTAGTTTTAAAAAAAATATATAGAAATTCCAACTGAATATATTTTGACTTCACATATTTATTGTGAATGACTTGTATTTTTGTAACACCGCTACATATTACACTTTCAATTTAGGATATGACATATCTTTTACTTTATTTAGAATCTAATAATATTTTGTAATTGTGTCCATAAAGATTCTGAAACTTTCTTTTAAACACTTTCCCTCCATTCTGATTAATATAATATATATTTATTCTTATGCTAGTTTGCATCCATCATTCTTCCAAATTTTATACTTTGGTACAATGACTTAGGTCATGCACAAATAAAGATGCTTGTGTCTTTTACTACTTATACTTATTTTCTTATCTTATTGCTTTATAAAGAATTTTCAAAATATAATTTAATAAAGAAGATGACAAAGAATATTGGCCTTACTTTTTCTTTTAAAGAGAATAACCACTATTTTATTGTTTACTCTGAGGCATACTGTTAACTTTCGGATAAATATTCTTGACTACATTGTGATAGTTTTTTCTGTTTCTATTTTTCTTAGCATTTCTATTAGAAATGCAATTAAATTTAAGCAAGACTACTTATAGATTCTTTCAAAAACTTTTTTTAAAAATCAAAAACAGAAAAAAGGATAGAAATGACACCAAATTTCAAAAAAAATGTAGGAAATTAACACTAGTTAGTATACTACGTATTGTTATTTTAGAAGTAGTTGCTCAGGTTGCAAGATCTAGGCATAAAAAATGATCAAACAATCACTGTGGAAATCAGTGTAGAGATTCCTCAAAAAACTAGGATTGGAAGTCTCATTCAATCCAGTTATTCCCCTTCTGGGTATTTTGCCAAAAAAATTAAAAATGTCACACCGCAGCATATATGTGCACCCATGTTTATAGCAGAACAATCTTTTAAAAACTCTTGATTGTGTGGTATTGCTATTTTCTTTTATTTCATAGTGAGATGAATTTCATTGCTGGCTTTTTCAAACTGAACCATACTTGAATTCCTGGGATGAAACTTACCGTGTTTTATTTTCCTCTTAGTACATTGCTAAATTTGATTTCCCTGTAGAAAGTTAGTCTATAGACTTATGCTGTAAGTATTGTTTTACCAGTATGGATAGCTTGCTAGAAAAATTTTTTGAAGCTATGTCCTAGAGAAATACTTGAATGTGTGCAAAAACAGATTTTTGTTTTGTATATGGATTTTTGCAATAGAAAACAAGGTGAAAGTTTTTCTACCAATTTAGCAAATGACTGAAAATTTTGATATATTTACTTTGTGTAATACTTTACAGCCATAAAAACAGAATAAAGTACACATATTAATGCTCCACATAACAATGTTTGAGTCAATGATGGATCACATACACAGTTGTGGTCCCGTAAGATTACAGTGGAGCTGAAAAATTTCCTATCATTCATTAATAATGTAATATAGTGCAATATTCTATGCATTTGTTTGTGCTGGTGCTGATATAAATAAATCTACCTCACTGAAAATCACGCAGAAGAGTGGTACATACGACTCTTTTCAGTGCATGGTACTTGGTAGGGATAATGAACAAGATGTTACTGGTTTATTTACTGTGCTATACTTTTCATCATTATTTGGGTGTACTTTTCTACTCATAAAAAGTTTACTGTGAAAGTAAGATGCCATGTTATGCCACTGACAGCCTCATGCATCTTTTATTTGCTGTCTCTTGATTACATCAAGAGGCCCTATTGGGGGGTTGACCTATACCTTCTAGGTTTTTACAAGTATAATCTATATTGTTTGCACAATGATGAAATCCTCAAATGACATAGTTTTCTGAATATACCCCTGTTTTAAGGTGAACATATCTGTCTACATTGATACACAGGTGTGCCCAAGGCAATATTTTAAGTAAAATTAAAGAAGTTACAAAACAATATAATAAAAATAATCTGAATTTTGTCAAAAATCAACTAAACAAAAGTCAGTATGTGGGTATGTATGATGGTGTGGGCCTCAGTGAGTACAGAGACAGGTGAAGGAGGATAGACACCAAGCAGCTCAGACTGATAATATCTTGGATGAGATTAATTAGGTGTTAGAGGAAATTGTTAGTTTTTATTTTCCTACCTTTTTCATGTTTAATTTCTTACAATGAATACTACTTCAAATAATTATAATAAAATAAAACTGATAGCTATTCAGAAGGCAAAGAGATCATATAAAATATTAAGATGTTATATCTCTTAGAAAGGTGGGAACTCTAAGCAAAAGCATGAAGTTCTAAATTCAAAACGCTTAAAGTGTTTCAGGTACCAAGAGAAGGAAGAGAGACAAATATCTACGAAGTTTTGGAGTTTCTTGAAACCACAGCCTTAAAAAATGTTACGTAACTTTTTTTTTAGTATTTAAATTTCTTTTTATTTTATGAAAAAATAAAATTTCATAAAAATAGAGAATAACAATAGTCAATACATTGAGTATTATTATCTTCAAAGTGGTTAGAGTACAAGGCATAAACCATAAAGATTCATACAAAAAAGAAACAAGTAATAACATATAAAGCTTTTGTCTTTTTTTCAGACTCTTGAAAAACTGTTTCGCACCACAAAAAGTTGTGCTTGCTTTCAAAACTGTGTGCTTTCCTCTTCTTGCCCTAGGAGGAGTGTGTGTGTGTGTGTGTGTGTGTGGGGTTCTCTCAGAGGGTACCACTCTCTCTCTTTTTAAAATTTTACTTTAAAGAGGAAAAAATCCACAAAATTTCAAAACAAGGTAATAGGAGAGTAACAATGGTTAATACATTGCATATTACTATCTTTAAATTAGTTACTTAAAGTACAAGACACAGGCATTTAACTATCCAAATATTATTAACACAAACCTTTCTTTTCAATGAACTAGGAGAAATTAGTAGCATAATTATTTTAACTATCTTGTATATACATATATCTATATCTCTCTCTCCATACATATATTTTCCTTTTCCCTTCCTTCTTCTCTCCTTTCTTTTTAATAGACACAGCCTAGATAACTGAGGTTCTTAGGTATCTGTTACATTTAGACCTAGATAACTGAGGTTCTTAGGTATCTGTTACATTTAGACTCATGGTCAACTTGAATTAGTATTTAAAACAAACAAAGATCAGGCAACAAGAACCATGCAGACTGACTCTTGATGGCTGATCTAACGGCCAAGCTCTAAGACCTAGAATACTGTTTCTGATTCTTGTGTCAAAATACAACCTCTGGTGAATGAGCTCTGTTTTTTTTTTTTTCTTTTTTTATTTCATCCAACGTTGCTGTCCATATAAAGCTATGGTATTAAGGTACTCTCTGAATCACTAGCACATGACCAAAAGAATTTTTACAAGAAGTTTAGAAAAAAGAAACTGCGACTTAAAAAATTCCTAACTTGCTGAAGTTCAGGTGAGTGAGTGGTGATGTTGAGATGGACCTTGGCCAATCATTTTAAGTAGAATTCTATCTTTGCTTTTCCAACATTTTAGGTACTAAGATTAGCCCTTGTAAGATTGTGTCCCCCACCTCTTGCCCCAACAAACCATAAATAATGCCATTTTAAAATCAAAATGAACAGATGTGATAAATCTGGTTTTGTTTGAGTTTTAAAATACTTAAAGATTGTCTTGTTTTCATAGTTTTGGTTTTCAGTTTGGTTTCAATAGCCAATGTATAAACTGACTAGATTAGAAGAGATTTAAATCTCACAGATATCCTGTGCTTGTTTTTTCCTGCATTTACATCTTATGGGAGACAGCGCCAGAGATAACATAAATGTAACATAAATAACAATGTGGATGCTTATCTGAAATCTATAAACACATATGGTTAATCCATTTAGATTCTGTGCATGAGTTTAATGTGAACAAAAATATATTTCCTCAGCAAGATCCTGATGTATGCTTAATGATCTTTCTTATATTCATGGAATAACCATTGATTTTCTAATAAAAGATCACAACGGGGAAACACATAACATTAAAAAGTAGATATATTGACAGAGCGCATTCAAAATCATATTAGCAATAAATATCTTTATGTTTTGTATAATCAGGTTGAGCACAGGTGATTAAAAATTAGAATATCGTTAACATTTGTATTTTGATTTTAGTTTTATGTAAAATAATGCTTGGGAAGCTTTGGAGAAATGGTTTTAGATTCAGTAATTAGAGACCCATTTTTGCTCTGTTTGGAAGCATTCCCTGATGCTCAGGAGGAGGGCTGGAGCCTGGATGTTGGCAAATTACAGCCTAACAGTTCTGACTTTCACTTTTTTAAATGGTTGATAAAACTAAAACAGTAAATAAGATCCAAATTGTACAATAAGTATTGCAAAAGGAAAAAAAAACAGCTCAAAAGAAGAAACAGCTAGGATGGGGGAAAGGAGAAAAGAAGGAAGGGAAACAATATATATGTACAAAAGATAGCTAAGATAATTGAACTCATTCCATGAGTTCATTGAAAGGAACAGTTAGTGCTTATATTGTTTGACCAATTTTGCATGCCTATATCTGGTAATCTGAGCAACTGTTTTGAAGACAACAATATGCAATGTAATTAACATTGTTAATATCCTACCATTTTGTTTTGAAATTTTGTATCATTTTTATTGTTTTTTAATTCTCTTTAAAAAATACTTTGTTACACATGTAAATTACATGAAATTCTAATTCATAAGTCGTACAAGTACATTTGTTTATTTCTCCATATTGTTGATGGCTACTTTTCTGCTATAATGGCAAAATTACAACTACACATACAAACGGTATGTCCCTCAAAAGCTAAAATACTTACTATTTGTCCTTTTAAGAAAAAAAGTTGTGCTATGTGCATGATATACATAAATGTATTTATTCCTCCTTTTGTTCACATATTGAATGGAACTTTTCTTGAGTACTGACACTGAACCAGCATCGGAGATGGAGAGGTGTGTCAGACAAGGCCAGTGTCCTAGATGACATTATATGAAATGGTTGCATGTCATACTATAATTTTTTACAAACAAATGACTGGGCTGAGAACTATAGTAATTTTATGTAGTATAAATTTGTTCCTAAGACTTGTATCATGAGGTTGGGAGCAATACTTGCATACTGAACTCTTCTCTTTACCCTCTACATCAGCATCCTGGATTTCCCCTTCTCTTCACATGGTTATGTGTGTTCTCTGCTTTCTTGAGATGCACACTGTGGAGATTGGCAGTTTCCATCACTGGCCTTTTTTCATGTGAGAAGCATCGGGCTAGGGGCTTTATCTGAAATGATATCACTTTAATTCTCCTTCTCTGCAAGGTAGACATTATCACTCTCATTTTTATAAATGAAAACAACTGAATTTTATAGAGGTCAAGGGTCTACTAGTAAGCAGCAGAGACAGACCTCACACGTAAGTTTGCTTGTTTCCAAAGTGAACACTTTCTATGTCAATTTACTGTTTTCCTTTTTTTAAAAGCCAAATTCCCCCTCACAATGCTGCCTTTTGGTTATTTCTAAAATGTCCATGTTAGATAAGTTTTTTTTTTTTTTTTTTTGCTGTGGCTATGTGACAGCAAATAAATATTTATCAGAAAAAAAGCTGTTCCCCTCTTTGTGGGTGGCACTGTCTTTATGGGTTGAATTAGTTCAACCCTGCATCCCACTTTTATTCTTATCTCTGCTTCTAAAACATTTTATGTGGTAGAAAGAGGGGTCAGAGACTCAGTCTAGGCTACATTCACAGGGTAGATAGTATGGAGTTATAATAAAAGCCCTGATTGTGCAGCAGAAGAAACATAGGTTCACATTGTGCCTCTACCACTTTCTTGATATGGACTCTTGATAAGGTCAACTTTCTGAGTGCTGGTTTTCTCAGTTGTAAAGTCATTCATGCTGAAATTTCAGGCATCCATCTATTCTCTGTATTTATATGGCCATCTTTAGAATTGGATTCCATTCAGTCCTACTATCAGTGACCCCTGGCTGTGAGGATAATAAAGTCTCCAAGATGGGAGGGACAGCTGATGTGTAATCTTTGAAGACAGACTGGGTTCATGACTACCTGAGAGTTCAGAGACAAGCTGGCCTCATTTTTTTGAGCCTCAATTTCTTTAAGTATAAATTGAGGGAAATACAGTCAGTACTACCTTATAATAATCATGATATGGAATTCTTACTGTGTGTCAGGAATGGTCTTAACCATTTTGTTTACATGAACTGACAGATTTAGCCCTCATAACAACTTATGAAGTCATTATTAATATGAACCCCATTTTTCTGAAAGGAAAACTGAGATGTAGAGAGGTTTAGGGAGTGGAGGAACCTGGGTTTGAACCTTGGAAGCCTGATTCTGGGGCCCAATCCTGCTATAGTTCCTGCAGAACTGTGTTACTATTAGTTAAGAAAAATACACAATGCAAAGAAGGTTGTCTGTAAATGCTGGTTGCCTTTGTGTGAAGGATGTTTTCTTAAACGTTTTTAAATTGACATACAACATTGTGTGCATTTATCATGCCTGTGATGGTTTGAGATAAATGTACAGAATCTCAGAGAGAGAGAGAGAGAGAGAGAGAGAGAGAGAGAGAGAGAGAGTAATTAATAAATATAACACTCAAAGAATGTTTTAAATAAATGTGATTTACGTTCATAACTATTGAAATTACCTAGGGTGCAGTTTAGGGGGCTGGATTTATCAGAAATGCTTGGATTTCAACCTAGACTTACTGGATTCTGGAAACTTTACATTTGTTTTACAAGCTTCCTTACTGAATTTTGTTACACTAAAGCTTGGGAGATTCTAGTCTGGTTTTCTAACCATGAAGAAATCCTTTCATGGCATTGCAGAAAAATCATTCCCAGTTGCCATAAAACTTTCTGATGGTAAACTCTGTCTCACAAGGAATTCATCCAATTTTTTTTTGTTGGCTTAGCTTACTAGAAACATCTTCCTTGTAACCCAATGAAAGCAAGATCTTCACTTTCCTTTATCTCCACATGATTTATTCCACCTTGTGAGTCACACAGTTATCAGTATCAGAAGGCAATGGGAAAGTCATTGATGGAGCACATGAGCTTGGAGATTAGATATGCTCACAAGCCTGGCAGGTGAAACACAGTCTTTAGGGTCAACTGTGACCCAAGAGTCAGTCCTCGAGGTGATGTCTCTCCTAGTCCAGTGAAAGGAGCCTACAAAGGCGCCAAACAAAGAAGTTCTGGTGGGGGAAGAAGGCACAGATGACGTAAGAAGGGAGAAAAATAAAGCATGGTGAACAAACTCAGATGCGGCAATGGGGAGTGGGGCAATTGGTCACAGGGATGACAGTTCTTAAAATCAGTGTGAGGTCACCACCAGTTTCAGTTGACACCAATACAGCTGAGTAAATCATCGTTCTTTAAATTTTCCCTTAGTAGGTATGGGACTCATATCTCCATATAGCAGACATTAATATTGAATAAGTAAATAAAAATGAGGGTCAGGTATAGTCTTAGGCATGGAGATTGCTAGCCAGGGAATGGGGTACATTTGCTCTATCCAGCCATCAAAATATTCAAGGAAAAGTCTTTTATTTTCCAGCCCACATATTCTGAATTTTTTTCAGCTGTCCAGCATAGGAGCATTGTATTTGGTTTCTGGAGGTTTTTCCTATTGGTGAGTAACTTGTTCAGATGTTCATTTGTCAATATCCCCTTAAAAGGTGATACCCAGAACACAGTGCTGATACAGCGTGACAGTGCTGAGTGCATCGTAAGACCCTCTGCTCTTCTTGTTTTGTGTGTTAACTCACCACCATTTTCTGATTTTGTAATTAGGCAGTAAGTCACTACAGCTAAGGTGCCTAAGATTACATTATCTTTTGTAGCAGCCAAATTTTGCACTTGACCCATATTAAAATTTCTGTCAGACAAATCCATAAAGCCTTATCATGCAAAGTGCTATTAAACCAAGACAAAATTGTCCTGTATTTGTGCAGCTGAGTGCTTGATCCTGAGCACAGAACTTTACATTTATCTCTGCTGTAATGCATCTTACTAGTTTTGATCCAGTAGTCAAGGATGTAGAATTTAAATATTTAAAAATTCTATTTCTGTCATCTAGGATATATAGCTAGCCCTTCTATCTTCTGCCATCTAAAATATTACTAAGCCATCCATATTCTCATTTAAGTCACTAATAAAATATTTAATAGTAATAGGCTTATTTCATTTCCCAAGAATCTCCCAAGTTGACATTACTGCATTTGACAATAGGCAGTAACTGTGTGCCAAATGTTATGTTATATCCTATGGATAATAATATGAATGTAGCCTGGTCCCTGCTCTAAAGAAATTTACACTGTAATGAAGAAGGCTAACAAATTACTGTCCCTATGCACTACTATGGTATGAAAGTTGTAATAGAGGAATGTATGAAGGGTATGGTGGCATCAAGACTTTTTTAGAATAATTACAGAATGATGAAAATCCATTTGGAGTCAAACAAATTTACATAGTTCAGAAATACTTCTGTCATGTTCTTTCAATCTTATGAGCCTTTTTGTTTTTATTACTCTTATGTAACACTCCAAATTAGTATTCATGTATTTTTATTAATTATTAGGGAAAAGCCCAGGCTATAGTGTGGTCCTGTTTACTCTATCTTATCTGCATTCCCTTGCCAGCTAGGTTGGAACCATCACTTACTGTCCTTTTATGAAGAATATTTTCCCTAATTTTTCTTTCTTTTTAAAAAAAAATTTTTTTTTTGTCACTACATGTTTGTAGTATGTAACGTTTACATTCCTTGTGTGGAGTTGGTACATGTATATAACACATCTTTCTTCCTTTTTCATTCCCTCTCCCTTCCCTTCTTCCTCTCTTCCACCTTCTCAAGATCTCCTTCCATTTGACCTTTTTCTTTTTACATAATTTATGTATGCTTCCACACTCCCTCAATT
>RJWM01031224.1:0-22550 GCA_004363535.1 Dasyprocta punctata
AATAATCTAATGGATTTTTTCAAAGTCAACTGACTGAAATTAGGAAAAATGAACATTACTAAATACTCATTTTTAATGGCTGCCACAGCCAAATGAAAGATATCTCTCATAGATATCAAAATATACTAAATTTAAAGTCTGCCCTAGGACCTAATTATTGGGAAACTACTCAGTCAAGATTTAAAAAACTAAGTCAAATATGTTTGGGCAATGTTAATAACAAGAAACTTTAAAGTACTAAAGATATTGTAATAAAATAGTTTTATTTCACTTAATTTTTCAATCATTCTATGTTTGTGTAAAAGTTGCAACATATGCAATATATTGATGTGGTCATACAAAATTATAAATCAATAAATGTATAAATATTGGTACGATAAGACCAGAACTACTGTACTGACAGGGAAACATCTGACGAAACACTTGGTGACTTTTGATCAGGGAACAAATTGGAAGTTAGAATGAGTTATTACCTGTTGTATTGGTTACTTTTCACTCATTGCTGAGACAAAATACCTGACGCCTGAAATTAGGGAAGGAGAGGTTTATTTCTTACAGTTCTCAGGAGTTTCAGTCCATACTTAGTTGGTTTCAAGGCAGTGTGGTGTGGCGGGGCAGTCATTCATGGTGGTGCCAAACAGCAAGAGAAATGGGCCAGAGAGAGAGAAAGATGCACCTTCCTCCTGCCCTTATGCTGTATCTTGGCTCCACCCCTGGGTGGGTGCAACACTCATTGCCAGTCCAAGTGCCAGACAACAAACCAATCACAAATGCCAGACTCAGCCCCGTCCATGATTACATTAGGCCTTGGGGGAACACAGGATCAAACCCATACACCTGTTGTCAATAACTAAGGTGTTAAAGACATCCTGGGGCTGCATGCTAAATGAAAAAAGACACTTGAGTGCTCCTCTGTCTCTTGACTATTTGGAATCCACTTATAGAGTAGAAGCCTATGGGAAGCATAACCTACAGCACCTAAAATAAAATCCAGTGTGAAAATGCAAAGGGCTCTGTGTCTAGCAATCCTCAGCCTCAGTTCTGCCACCACCACTCCCTGGTTGTATAGTCCAGGCCACTTAGTTCTCATAAACTAACTCTCTGTATGCATAAATTGTAAATAATACCTAATTCTTAGGATAACCACTGAGCATTTCTGAGATTATACGTATGGGATACTTAAGTCTTCTACCTGGCACATGGTTGATGTTAAACAAATGGCCATATTTTATTACAGTGTTTACTTTATGTGATGTCATTGTTTGAGAAACAAAATTTCTTGATAATTGTTGTATGTGACTGAATTTAATTTGAGCACTGGAATCACTTCCTTTTCTTTTCTTTTACTTTCCTTACAGAGTGATGTGAGCTGCTTTTTATTTCAATTTTGTACTTTGGGATAGATTTCTTTCTGTTCTGTAGCAAGGGTTATAAAAGATTCATATTTTCTATGGAAGGCTCCCAATTGTTTATGTTCAATTTTATCTCTGATCCCAGTGCCTCGTGCATCTTTAATCCTTTTATTAGATATCACATCACTTTCACTCTCCCCCTTGGTATTTATTAAGTGATATTGCTTTACAAAAATATTCCTATGTGCTTTTATCTTGACCTCTTCTCTCTCCGCCCATCTGCATTGTGGTTACGGTACTACTTTTAGACCCTCTGTTCTTTGGAAAGAACCCTGCTGCCTCACAGTATTGCCCTCCTACAAGGAAATCCTGAAAACATCTTTTGTAGGCTTTTAAGCTTATCTGCAGGTGCTAAGAAATTCATATTTCCTCAGCCCCAAGGGTCCAAATGCTATTCAGAAAACCAAGCCTTCAGCCAAACTTTGTGCTTAATTATTTTCATCAGAAAAAGCTGCACATTCATCTTTGGCTTTTCATATATACACTTACAGGTCTGAGTAAAGATAATTAAGAGGACGAAAGCAAAAATAATGGCAGGTCTACCCAAGTATCTGGAAATTCCTAGACATGCCCTTCCTGTAAGCCTTGCCCATCTCCTGGAAATGTCTTCTCCTTGAAACCCATAAGCACACTCGTGGCTGCTCCCTTAGCTCTGCTGAAGGCCTGGTGTCTTCTCTGATGCCCATTTCTCAAAGCCTACAGTAGGATGGAAGGGAGGAATCCGCCATAATAAGGGATATTTCTATGGTGGGAGAACATTCTAATTTCATTTAAAAATAGTTCAAATGGGATGATCTTTGCTTTTTAAAATTTATGTCTTAGTTATTTCTTGTTTGCTGGGAAAAAATACCTGACTTAAAGGAGGAAAGGTTTGTTACAGTTTGTAGATGTTTCAGTCCATAGTCTGCTGGCTCCAGAGCAGGGTGGCCTGGCAGAGGGACATTGCAGAAGAGAAACAGTCCATGGTAGAGTAGGCAGAAAGCAGCATGCTACAAGCAGTGATCCTTTTTGACTGGTATTCCATGTAGTCTGCAAGCCTATTGGATGATGCCATCCCCTTCCCATTATGCAAAACCACCCGCAAACTAATTTCAT
The DNA here is from genome assembly GCA_004363535.1 of Dasyprocta punctata. Lineage (NCBI taxonomy): Eukaryota > Metazoa > Chordata > Mammalia > Rodentia > Dasyproctidae > Dasyprocta > Dasyprocta punctata. The sequence continues at coordinate 2,508 of RJWM01031224.1, forward strand.
TATCACACATCCTTAATCCATATTCATGCACCCTAGATCCAGGCTTCTCCAAAAAGCATCACCTACAAGCACATGAGGCTCTTGCCAGGAGAGGGAAGTCATCTAGGTACAAGTAATAACAATTTGTTTCTTTATGAACTACTACTATATGCATCTTATCAATTTCTGTCTCTTTTTACCTAAGATTTTAGGAAAATTATGATCCCTAAACCTGGCTGTGTTGTAAACTCATTTGGGAAAAGTTTTAAAAATTATTTTTTGCTGGAATCTAAAAGTGTTTTCAAAACTTACTGAATTAAAATGTATAAGGAGAGGCCCCCAAACCTTCCTTTAACATTTCACTGGTTAGTTTCAGTCAGTGAAGATTTCTGCACGGCATTCAACAACGGATTTTTCCCCTCGTGCAGAGCACTGTAAGGCCGATTTTCTCCCCAAATTATCCACACTCTCCCTTTGTGGAACCTTTCCATCATTCTCCTCCAGAATTCTTTCTCCTGTTTGTTACACATCATTTTGTAGGGTAGAATGGGGATACCAAAGGTGAGGTATAATTGTTAAAAGCAAGCATAAATGAAAAGAAATTTAATTTTCCTCATAAAAAAAGGAATGGGGGAGAGTCTACCCTTCCATTCCTTTGCTTAAAACATTTATTTTGGAAAATTTGGAGGTGTTTTTCTTTCCCTTTTTAAAATGTATTTAAATTCTTTCAAAACAGATGAGCTTTTGCCGGCTTGATGATTCAGTGGTGTCTTTCTTGAGGACCTGAGTCATTTGGGAGAGATTCCCCGTCTCCCAGTTTTGGTGGGAAGGTAATAGCCTGGCTTTGTGGATTCCTGGCTCCAAACTGCAAAACTGCCTCTTGACATAACCATGTGAGTTTATATTTCCTCAGAATAAACCCAGCTAGCTAGCACAAATGGTCATCCTAATTGCCATTTCAAAAGGATGAACTCCTAGCACGCACAGAGTCCAGTGTTCAATTCCTAACATTGCAAGCAAAACGAAAGAATAACAAGAATGAACTAGGTGGGCTAAATGGCACTGTTAAATCCTATTCTTGAAGACGCATTTTTATTTTTCTTGTAAATATGTACATGATATGCTCTAGTTATTTGACTACACATAAAAGAGAGAGAGTCCTTTCTGTCTGTTATGGTTTAGGTCTAGAACATCTTCTAGGGCTTTATGTTAGCAGAGGCCTGGCTTTGGAAAATGATTGGATCACAGGGGTGCCAGATGCATCAATGTATTAATTCACTGAAGAGATTGAAGTTGCTGTTAGGAGGCGGGGTCTGGTCAGAAAGAGCAAAGGAGGCTGGTCACTGGGTCTGTGACCTGAAAGGGACTATTTCCCTCCCTAGCTCTTTTCCACCCTTGCTCTCTACTTCCTGGCCACCTTGCCAAGAACAGCTTTCTTCTGCCAGGCCCCACTGCCATGCCAAGCATGTGTTGGAACTGTGGGCTAAAATAAATCTCTCCTTAATGTTGTTGGGTATGGTGGTCTAGCAATGAGCAAGTGACTACAACACTGTTTTTGCAGCCTCTTAGCAGATTACCTATGACATGCATCGTGTTCTGGTTTCAGGCTTGTTCAGTAATATTATCTTCTTTCTCTACTACTTTGTGGAGAGGATTTCTGTGTTGGGAGAAGATTTTGTTTTGAATTATAGTTGCCCAACCTAATCGGCTTAGGGAAGATTGATGGAAGAGAAAACAGAGTTTTCTGTGGATTTCTATTCAGTGAATTGGAGAAGGTTTTGAAGAAGAGAGGGAGGAAAAAAAGCAGTAAATCAGAGTGTGCCGGGCTATCTGGGGGAGATAGGACAGAAAGTTAGAGGTGACCTAGGACATCTCTGAAGAGTGATTTTACAGTCAAAGGCATGAGTTTAGCTACTATTTTCATAGTTCTTTTGGAGTTAAATGAAAAAAGAAGAGAATTTCTGCAGGCTGGGGCTTTCCTAATGCCACACAGAGCTGGCTAAAGGCCTGAGACAAGAGGATGGAATTTCTAATATAATGACATATTCTTTTTACGAGAAAGAGAATTTTTAATAAGGACTTCAAAAAAGTAACAGCCGCTGATAAAAAAAAATTAACACTTGGACAAGATGTTCATTAAAACTGGAAGAATATGTTTCTGGGGATGTGGACAGGAATGATTTGACTAAAATAAACAAAAGATTTGAAGCCACTGTGTTCCTGAGACATCTGATGAGTTTGTGCTTCTTTGTGATCTCACTTCCCTCTGCAAAACAGGAATGGTCTGCCTCCCCAGGGGACGTTGTCCAGAGAGCCACCGTGCAGGGTAAATACAGAGTTGGGAGCAAAGCAACTTTCACACACTCAAAAAAACCAGTGCCCAGATGGCTCCAGCTCAATTTTCCCCTCCTCAGTGCTTGGCACTTGTCTTTAGGTAGGTTTCTGGCTGACAGTGAAATCAATTCATTTGTAAGTTTCTTGTAAGAGCTCTGCCCTAAACTAATGTGAGCAGACAGAAAATACATCACCATTTAAGAACTGCAGGTTGGGTTTACACAAATGATCTTGCACTTTATAGAGAAATAACACGTACAGTTCCACAGGGGGCAAACTGCCTGAATGTGGGTTCAGGAAGTGTTTGAACTCTGACATTCTGGTTCTTGACAAGTCAGTACAGTTCTATTTGTTTCATGAACTGGGACAAGTATAAAAGAAAACATTTTCACTCAAGTATAAAAAGCTTTTCTTGCTCTTTAGTTTAAATATATCTGTCTAATACGTTAGTAGTTAGGCAGAAACTATGGTTCTGTAGTTTCCAGGGCCACAAAGAAACATAAATAAAAAAGGAAAAACTTGAATGTGGAATTAGGTTCACTTAGTGCAATTAGAATGCTACAGTTTGAATATATATGTTCCTCCAAAATTCATACTTTGGGGCTTGACATCCAAACGGATAATATTAAGAAGTGGGTCCATGGAGGAATGAGTAAGTCAGGAGGTTCTGTCCTTATGAATAGATCAGTGCTTTTATTTAGGAAACGGAAGGGAACCCCCTAGTGTCTCAGGTACCTCCATCCTTTCTGCCGTTTGAGCACACAGCTTTTTCCTCCGGAGGATATGGCAACATGTATTGTCTTGGAAACAGAAACCAAGTTCAGCTATCACCATAACTTTGGAATTTTCAGTCTCTAGAACCACAAAGAGCAATTCACATTGTTTACCCAGTCTGTAGTATCTTGTTTTAACAGCAGACATTGGCTGAACCAGAGGGCATGACATAGTCATCCAGTTTACCACACAATGGTGATGGGTATTGTCTCACTGAGACTTCACATGGCAGTGCACAACTCTTGCCCAGATGTCCATCATATAGAACTTGTTGAACTACCTCACTTGGGACAGTGTCCTGTAGTTCAGGTGCTGGACACAGGTCTCAGTTTAAAGCAGGAGTCACATAGAACTATGAAGGATGTAAGTGTGAGAGCTCGTGAAACTGTACGGCTGATTTTACCCAAATGCATTTAAATGGATTTGTCAAGTATTTTGTGGTTACCTTTAATATGAGCGCACTACAGATAAAATTAAAACAGCAGCAGCAACAACAATAACATTATCCCAATCTTTTAAAAGTCTACATTTTAACTGGATGCAGATGGCCAAAATGTATAACTCAAGAATGTAGCAGTGTACAGCAATGTCAGTGTCCTGATATGTTACACTTCAGTCTAGGTAAGACAAGGAAAGTAAAATGCCAGAAGGCAGAAGGAAAACTTCAACTGCTCTGGAGAATTAGAAAAATGTGGGTAAGTAGAAAAGAGTAGGTAGTCCAGAATGGACTAGTGAAATGCCCAAAAGAATAGAGATGTGGGAATGAATGAGCACAGCCAGTTCTATCTATAAAGACATCTGTTTATCTAGAAGAAATTTTTCCTATTGAGAAGTGTGATAGTTAACTGTTGGGTTAACTTGAATAAGAAATGCCCACCTGTTGGATTAACATTGTACTGGTTGTGGATGGATGGATTTGCTGAATCCAGAAGACCTGCCCTGAGAACAAGTGGCACCAACCAATAGGTTTGTAGCCTACATGGAATAAAAAGGGAAAGAAGTTTCGCTTTGGAGCTCCAGTCTTTCCCACTGCCTTTGGATGTCTGTCTCCAGACTTCCAGTGCAGATTCTCCAGCCTTCCAGCTCAGACATGGAGGTGTGGAGGAGAGAAGACACTGCTGAAGAGTATCCACTGAGGAAGAGGAAAACCACTGAGGAGGTTAGTAGTGATGCAATAAAATTTGTTATGGAAAAATGGAACATGTACCAGGATTTCTGTGAGAAGCCCCACCCCAACATAGCTTTATTGAACAGAATGTTGAATCTCCTGAATAATAACGTGGCTTCTCATTTCCAAAGGGTTATGCAGCACAGGAAAACCCATGCAACATTAGACAGATTTTTCATTAACTGACCCTGCGGCTAATAGACAAAGAAGAGAAGGAACCCCTGAAGGAGATCTCCTTGATTTCTTTATGGAGGGCACTTTCCTTTGAAACAATAAACTCCTCCCCACCCACCTTCCTGTCCTGCACACCAAAAGATCAGTATTCTCTCTTTTCATAGTATACAGTACTTTGCTTCATATTTTTGTGGTTAGAAAAATGCAAATAGTTCAGAATGGGTTTATCTTATTTATATTGAACCTTATGGGGAAAGTTGATTCAGTTCGTGTCAAATTAGTTTTATGACCATAGAATCATGGAATGAATTGAGTTCATGAACTGAGGCGCTGCTGTATTTCAAAGACAGTTTAAAGGAAAAATAAGTGAAAAAAATCATTAGCTAGATAAGGTGAAGGAAAATCACAAAGCACCTACCAGGTTTTGACTGTGTATAATGGGTGGAGAGTGGAGTGGAAAACTGAGAGAATGGTGGTCCTTCATCAAAGACATAAATTTAGAAGAGGCTTACAACTTCAGTAAAATCTCAAACAGAGCGCTCTGTCAACCCAGATTTCCCCTTACATGAAAGGAGGGCAAAATTTTCTGTAAAAGATCAAGTAGTTAAAATATTAGATGTTGTGGGTCATCTAGACTTTGTCACAACTATTCAACTTTGGCATCATAATATGAAAGTAACCATAGACAATGTGGAAATAAGTGAATATGGCCGGGTTCCAATCAAACATAATTTATAGAGACTGGAATTTCAATTTCATATAGTGTTGATATGTCACAACATAGTCTTTTTTTGATTGTTTTCAACCATGAGGTGTAAGAATTATTCTTAATTTGTAGGTTGTGCAAAAATGTGATAGGCCAGATTTAGCACCATCTTCAAATTCAGCCTCATAAAAAGTCTTAGGATATGGGAAAACGTAGATAAATTCTTTGCTACAATGAAGCACTCATGACCTCTAGTCGAGGTTCCAGTAAATTTCTCCTTACCATCTGAAACCCCGTTATCCTGGCCTTTACTGTCTGCATTCCTATCAGCAATCTAGTCTTCTGAGTGCCAACCAGAATCACCATGCAGGCTCTACTTATAAACTTCTGGGCTTTCTTCAGTCTGATTTTCTAAATCTTTCAAAATCCTCCCACATAGCAGTTCCAAAGGCTTTTGAACCATCTGGGTAGGTGCAATTACAGCAACAATTCTACTTCTTTTGTGCTAATGTTTTTATTTGTCAATTTTCTATCACTGAAACAAATTCTTTGGCCAGAGAGGCTTATACTGGCTCATGTTGCAGAGGGTTCAATCCATGCATGGTCAGCTGTCTCCAAGGCAGATATAGAATGATGGACATAGTAGAGGCAAGTTGTCTAATCCATGGCAGCCAGGAAGCAGAGACATAAAGAAGGGAGGAGTCAGGAATGATGATCCACCCTTCCAGTTCATGGTCTTAGTAATTCACCTCTAACCAGCCCTTAACTGCTAACAGCACTTTCAGCTATGAACTCATCATTGAATAACTGTGTTGATGAATATAGAGCCCCTTGGATCCAGGACATTTGAGACTTTGGGGAGACATTTTGGATATAAACCACAATGTCCACTTTGTCTGGTAAACTGGAGGGAGAACCTCCAGACATGTGTAGGTGTAACCTTCCTACATCTTTTCTTTTAGGAACTAGAGCACAGTACATTCTTTTCCTCTATAGTTAGGTTCTGCCAATTTGATTGTCAGGTATAGGAAGGCTTCTTGGTCCTATACAGAGTGTGTCTGTTGGTTTTTGATATACAAGGTAAGACATTCACTTGCCCACATAGATGAGCTATATCCTCCAGCCCAAGTTTATCTGACTTTTTTGGCATGTAAAACAGTTATCATATTTGGTTCAGAATTTGGACAGTAAGAGGATACTAATTTATCAGCTTACTTCAAAGTCCTTGGGAAATGATACCAGTTTCTAGAATCAACAAATCATTGTTTCAGAGATTTGGCCACAGTTGTTAGTGAATGGAAGAGTGCCTGGGATGTATTAATGTGTGGGTGAATGAATGAATGAATAAAACTAAATAATAGGTCTAATTTGATACTAGGAGCAGTATTCTGACATGGGAATGGGAGGCAGAGGGAGGCTGACTGCAGCAAAATTGACTTCTGCTGTTAGCTGATGAATTCAGATTTATTCAAATTGCTAGGATTAATACATTAACTGAGGCAATTAAAAACTAAATTTATACCTCTAGAATCTTCCCACTAGAAATATTAGATTTTTTAAAAAGCTTCTGAGTTGCTATTTGAGAAAAAAACAGCAAATTTCCTTTCAATAAAAGGTATGCTGTTGCATGACTCAGAAGCAGAGAAATGAAGTTCATGAAAAAGAGATATATTGGGATTTCTATTTAGGAAACATAAGCATAATAAGCACATTGATAGCAACTTCTACAAAGTGCCATGTAAGTTTAAGACCCATACCAATAGGTTTTTATTTTGGCTTTATCAGCATTCTAGCACAACCTTTTCCTCAATCTGTTGCCCAAATTTTACTTATTCTAAAATGTCTTCCCTGACTATCCAAAGTCTTATTAATTTTCCCCATTGTTAAACCCAGATAGCACAAAAAACCTGTTTCTCATTTTTAGCAAGATGGATGTTGTTCACATTTAAGGCCCACTCCCATCAGGCATGCTCAGATTTTGGAAAATACAGAGATATTTCTAAAGCTTCAAACTTGTTTTGTTGCATAATATTTATAAAACTATATTCTATGGGGCTCAAGTTTGTAAGTTCGATCCCTGGTACCAAAAAAACAAAACAAAACAAAACAAACAAGCAAACAAACAAAACCCCTATATTATATGTATTGAAAAGCTGTAAGTGTCACACTGGTAACAATTACTTGCAGTGATATTTGGCCTAAGAAGGACGTTGTGGGTTATGTTCATTTTCTAATAGAGCTATATTCCCTTCTCTCCAGTGCAAGAAATCACAACCAGTTATAAATGAATGTGGAATCTGTCCTTATGGGAGTATTCATTCACTTATTGTCAATAAACAAACCAGTTGGTAAATTGCATGTTATATTTCAGTATGATTTAAAGTGTAGTTAGACAATATGGCTTGACGAAAGCCCTTTGGTGGTCTTCCTGTGCTCTTGGGAAACATCTGAGTTCTTTTCCATCATCCTTGGGGCTATGCGTGATGTGGCTCCGGCTTGCATCCCGGCTTCGGCACTGACCATTCTGTCTGTGCCCAGCCGGACTCGAACAGTTCTTAAATGATTGAAAGAATACAATTAAAAGGGCCTTAAATGCTTTAGATTTGAGAAAACTCAAATCTAAAGCAACAACTTGCCTAGTCATATGTTTCTGGAGTCACTTACATAAACCCAGATGGCTACTCGCTATCTTAACCAAAGCGAACACTACAAATTGGGGTTCCCAGGGGTGCTGGGGATTAGAGTTGCTTGGGGAGACTAGAGACAACCGTCACTTTTCAAATCAAATCCTATGTGCCCCATAGTATAATTCCCTGACCCCAGTTTTTCTTATTTCCTCATTCATTGAGTGCATATTACTTCCAGGAAGGACACCTAGATCTCAGAACAGAGAAGTCATTTGAAGGTTGAACTAATTTTTTGAATTCAAAGCATACCAAAATCTGAAAATCAAACCTTCCTGTTGAGCTCTTGAATTCTAAAACCAAATAAAATCAATGAATAGACAACTGCACAGCTGTTTTTTGGGTCTATGGGGAACCATAGCTATGAAAGAAAGGCTAGGAGATTCAACTACATGCAATCGCCTAAGTAAAGAATAGCTGGGGGCCTGTTCCCCCACATGAAGAAAAGGTAAGTCCTTAGGATGGCATGGAAGAGGCTCTGGGCAGGCTCTGTTGCCTCCCTTTCAGCGTGGACTTGTGTCTCATCAGGGAATGCAAGCACTGAGAATCCAGGAAGCAACTGTGATGGAGAAACAGTGGGGTCACTTAGAGAGTAACTCCTGACCCTATTAGTGGTTACACCCAGCTAGGGCAGGAGGAGGCGGCTCAGCTTCAGGCGGCCTCTGTCTCTGTCACAAGTGTCCCTTCAAAAGAATACTTTGAAGGAATGCCATGCTCTTCTCTGTCCTTATGTGGGAACTCCAAATCCCACAGTCAGTCTCTTTCTTTCTCTGTCTCTCTCTCTGTGTGTCTCTGTCTCTGTCCGTTTGTCTGTTGTCTGTCTGTCTGTCTCTGTCTCTCTCCACATACATAGTATATATGTAATCACTGTGTACATTTGATGAAGATTGCTTTAGTAATGGAAATAGACTACAGAAGATTTGATTTGTAACAAGTCTCAATCTGAACATGATTCTAATCCCCAATCTGTTACCGTATGTGGCAGGCAGCCTTGAGGGTGGGATACATCAGTACCTTGTTTCTCAAATAGTGTTTGTTGCTCAGTACATCAAAAGTGACGGGCTGTCACTTGTATGATTAGGTGGGCAAAGACTCTGCTTACTGCCTTTGTAGGATGCTCTGTCTTGCTAGAAGATTCTTTTTTGTGACTTCTTGGTTCTCTTACTTTGATGGACATGTGGCAAGAAACCAGGGACAGCATCCAGCCAATGACCCTCAGTGCAGCAACCCACAACGATTAAAATCTGTTAGTACATTGGTTCAAGAGTGGATTCTTTCCCAGGAGGAACTTGAGATAACTGCAGGCAGCTAACACCTCACTTATGGCTTGTAAGAGACCTTGAAACAGGGCCTGCAAGCTCATTTAGTTCCCTGACCTACAGAATCTGTAACAGAATAGATTTTATTTTAAGCCACTAAATTTTAAGATTCAGTTCTGACACTGTGATATGAATTATCTTTAGTTGTGCTGTCGTGGTGGCTTCCATGCCCTGAACTGATTAAAAACATTTACCTTTGATGGTCATTTTGATATTGAGGAAGGGCCGGAAGTTGCACTGTGTCCGATCTGGGGAATAAGGTGGGTGAAGACACACTGTCCTGTGTTTCTGAGCCTGCACTGCCGCTGCATGGCACTAGGCAGGGAGGGGAGCAGCAGCATTTGGGGTATTTTTGATCACACCTCATAAAGATACTCAAAGAAAGAAAGCTTCCAGGACTGCTTCACAAAGTGTCAGAAAGGATGGGATAAGTGCGTTTGAGGCTTGAGGGCGTATCTGGAGTGAAATTAATGGCAACATGTCTTTTACTGGAATCAATGTTTTAAAATGGAAACATTCACCAGTTATTTTGAGCACATTTCATAGATATCTAGTACATTATAAGAAAACAAATAACATACTATAATAAAGCAAACCTTTATCCTAGTATCTACCAAAAATGAAATTCAACCCTACTTTGGAAAATGTAATGACTACTCCAAATCAGATGACTAACAAGCAATCTAGATATTTAGTTTTCCTTGAATGACATTTCATTTCTTTCTTGGGATAGGTTCATCAACATTGAAAACCAAACTGTCATGAATTTGTAAGTGCTGTTTTCCAGTATGAATTATTTCAACCTCTATAGATTGTCTCCTGGTTAGATATTGTCAGGCACTAATTTTGGTAAACATTCCCATTGCTTTCTTTTTGTTCTGCATTGAATGATACAAATTTATAGTTGACTGTAATGGTAATTATATTCTACAAGTAAGTCTACATTGTGAGTAAATGATAATTGAGTAAAAAGTCAATAGATGTAAGAATAAAATGTACATGGTTTTGTACCTAAGTCACTAGAGTGGAAGGGTGTGTGTGTGTGTGTGTGTGTGTGTAATTCCAGTGGGAATAAAAATACATATTTTCTGAATATTTCATTGTAACTGGCTTTAGAAAATTTTCCTCTAATCTCATGTCAGATGAAAAGCAGAAATGATGATTGTCTAAAATGCTAATGATTTATTACTTTTTTACAAACCTTGCATCTCACAAATAACAACTTGGCTTTAATAGGTTTTCTTTAGCTTCCTAGGGCATGACGGCAGATAGCTACCATTGTGATGTCTTAGTTACTTTCTCATTGCTGGGATGAAATACCTGATATCCATAAGTTAAAACAAGAGAGGTTTATTTTGGCTATCAGTTTGTACAAGTTTCAGTCAATAGTGGCATGGTCCCAAGGCAGACAGCATGATAGAGGAGAAGCCGTTCATGGCATGGCTGGTAAGAGGCAGCAGTGGTCAAGGGAGAAGGAAACATAGATAGATAGATAGATAGATAGATAGATAGATAGATAGATAGATGTATCTCCTTCTAGCCCACACCCACAGTGGCTCTTCTTTCCCCATGAGCCTTAAACTCCCAACATCACACACAGCCATAAATTCATCAGTGGATTAATCTAATCACACACCCATCTTCCAATCACTTGCCAAAAGCCTCACTTATTAGTGCCTGAGACTTTGGGGTGACACCTAGATATAAGCCATAACCTGTGACCAGTTACATATGAAGTAAAAATCCCAGAATAAGCAAGAATAATTTAGTTTTTCATTATGAGCAGTAGCTTGTAGTGGTCTCTACCTTATATAGATTTGTAATAAATATAGGCCTTCATGGCTGGAAACATTTATCTTATGCTATTTGTACTAAGTTCATATTGTTTAACAGTGATACTCTATGAACTAGATGTTTCCTAGGAGATAACTGTTATGAGTGAGTTATCACACTAACCTCAGAGGAAACATAAAGAAGAATGATTGCACTTCAATGATGACACTCTGCTTAATGTGGCAGTATTTTTCCTTACAGTACCCATTGCTTTCTGGCTGAGTCCAGTGAATATACACAGGCAGAGATGTAGCCTGTCACCAGTTATTTTCAGGATGGGAAGGATAGGAAATTTTTGCCCAACACTGAATTGAACTGACAGCAGAAATAAAGCTACTGCATTGGAATAGTTTATTGTTTTTGCTTTTATTTTTACAGAACTAATATATACCGCAAAGTATAAATCAGTACAGAGCTTGGGCTAACGGTTGAGAATTTGGTGCAGAAATATACCTGTAGCAAAGATTAATATGCCTTTAAATTACCTATAATTCAGTTGATTATTCCCTTCAATTCTCACAATAATCATTATTATTCATTGTTACAGTTATGTAATTTATTGGGTTTGTTAATAAATGCTCCATTTGGGACATTTGGAGAACATAAAACAAGCAAAGATATGAAAACAAAAATTACTCCTAATTTTATTGCTTGGAGATAAATACTATGTTATTTTCTGGCCTAAATCAGTGTGTATGTGTGTGTGTGTGTGTGTGTGTGTGTTCTTTGTGACTTACTGTCTCCTTTTAGGCAGATTACCAGGTATCCCCATGCTTGGTTTTTTCACCTATAAAATAGTGAAAATAACAACATTTGTGTACCGCTCTTTCTGAAGATTTAAAAAAATCATTCATTTGTAAGCCTGACACATGATAAACAAAAGCTATTACACTTCATATTATCTACATATTGTTTGATACAAACTGCATATATATATTCAAACTTCAGCAGTATCTTAGAAAAATACTTCAAGTTTATAGAATTGTATTCTATGATATCATTTTATTAGCAGATTGGGAATCTTGTCCCGGTTCTTGATGTCCTAAACACAGAATGTAGTAGGACCCGCAAGGGCAGCAGCAGGATCAATGATTTATTTGGAACAGAAAAGACAAGATTCACTCCACAGGATGAGAGTGCGCCAGTGAGAAGAGCTCACAGCCCCCAGGGTGCTTGATGCTAAGGGTTTAAAACTTTACAGTTTGCCACAGGATTGAGGGCTTTGTCTCAGTTCTGACTATCGCCAGGGAGCGACTTGACTCAAGCCCTCTTTGGGGCTGCAGAGTTTCTGCCTTTTATGGCCATAGGAGCAACTGTCCTGGTGTCCAGAATGCATGAGGGGAAGGATGTCTACATAGCAACTGACACGGAAATGAGGGTTGGGGTGGCCAGAGGTTGCAGAAGCTCACAGCTGTCCAGGGGATTACTGTGCATGTGCTAAGTTATCTGGTTACCTTGCTCCACTGCCTTTAGAGCTGGGCATCTGAGTCCTGGGCTAATGTTTAACACGTAAGGTGATCCAGTCCCAGAAATCAAGCTTTAATGCCGGTCCTCCCTTCTTTTGCGGCCATTTCCTTGGTTACCTTCTGTCTCAGGTCTAACCCAGAAAGCAAAATCTAAGGCTGGCAGACCCTCTCTTCCTCCAGCCTTTTCCCTAGCTACCTCCTGCCTCAATTTTAAATGATTATGTGTTCTTTTGTCATATGAATGCATTAGAATTTATTTAACAAATTTCCTTTTAATGAATTTGTAGTTTTTCTCATAACAAATGCCGTTATAATTAACCTCCATTCAAATTCATCTTTACCATAGCTTTGACTCCTCAACATAAAGATACCTATTATTTGATCCAATTCTGAATCAAATTGGACTTCTGTTAAAAAGTGTTTTTTAAAATGTTGCTAAATTCCTCACTAACCTTCACCTACCATAGGAAATTGGTGAAAGCACTTTTTCCTTGAACCCAAAGAATACCCAAAATTCCTCTAATTCTTTTCACTCCTTGAAAAACCAAAACAAACATCAAAACGAAAATTTTATAATAATTTTATATGGGTATTATATTTTAGTTTCCATATTCATTACTAATGAAGTTAGTTTTTATATGTTTACTGATTATTTCTATTCTTTTTTTTTTTTTTGGTCTAGCTGGTCATATTTTGAAATTTTTTATTTAGTCTACTTTGGATATAGATTGATAAGTAAAGAAAACAGAAGTAAATTTTTTATACCTTTGATTAAAGATACCTTGCCAGTTCCACAGCAATCTGATACTCTGTTAAAACACAGATAAACTAAATTTCCAAAGTTTTCAGCTTAACTAAAGGCTGACTGGATGATTAAATCACTCAATGTCTGAGCTAATCACATTTAAAGAACAAAATGTTAAGTGGAAGTTTTACTTAATTTTCTTCCACATGAGGGCTCTCAGTGCTGCTAAACTTTATTTCTAAAGCTTCCTTTTAGCGTAGTTACAAGCATGGGTATTTCCCAAATTCCACTGTCATGGTCTTTAAGAACGTTCCTCTAATTCATGTCAATAGAATGTAAAGCAAAATGTCACAGATGATGTGACAATCCACATAGAAAACTCAAGATACTCTATCAACTATTAGAACTTGGAAATGAGATCAGTGACTTGACTGAATAAAAAAAGACTTTACACAAAAATTAACAACACTTTTATATACCATAGAACCCAATTAGAGCATATTACTTAAAAAAGCCAATGTAGTAAAATAAAGACTGTATGATATCCAGGGAAAATGCAACAAAAATTATTCAAATCTTTTTTGGAGATAATCTTAAGGTTTTACTGAGGATATACCTAAATAAATGGAGAGATATACCATGTTGTGAGTGGAAAGATTTGACATAATAAATATTTCTGTTTTGTCCATATTTAGTAATAAAGTCAATATCATCTTATTAAGTCCCAAATAACTTTTCTTGGAATCAGTTGATATTGGTACTAGAGTAGATGAATTGAGCAAATTGAACAGAATTTTTAAGCACAGAAGTAGGTCTAAGTTTACAAAAACTTGCCAAGGAATGAGTTCATACTATAAACTAGTGGAGAAAGTTTGGATATTAAATATATGTGCTGACACAATTCACTGTAAAAATGGAAAATAAACTAAAGTAGTATTTCCAACTCACACTTAATTTGCCCAAAATTCCAGGTTTAATTGTCAAAAATCAAAATTCTAAAATATCTATCAAAGAAATGAAATGATTCTTATGACAACAAAATGGTGAAGAGTTTCTTAGGTGAGACATGAAATATGCAAAACTGAAACAGAAGTATAGATTTGTTTCTCTAAGACAGAATATACCATAGAGTATGAAATGTCACAGATTTGGAAAAGGTATATACATAGTATGTATTTCATAAAGATTTAATAAAAAAGTTTAATAAAGTATCCAAAATACATAAACAATATTACCACCCACCCCCACTGAAATGTAGCATATCTATCCACCCACCCACCAATCCCATTTTCCTATGATTCAGAAAAGAAAGCTGAATGGCCACTACTTAAAAAATATGTTCAATTTTACCAGTTGTGCCAGCTAGGATTTACTCGGGAGACATTAATCTTACAAGCAATTTGAATAGGGACAATTTAATATAAAGAAGTAGATTTTATTACCAAATATAAACATGAAAGGAAGGTTAAAAGAACTCTTAAGGTGTATAAGTAGTAAGTGGTAAAAGTAGCTAGTACCTTTAGGTTTATGGAGGATGAACAAGAAGGAAACTGAATCCTTAGGATACTCTGCCTCTCCCCTCCTCAAAATCTACCAGAGAGGAGAGAAGCACAGAAGGTAGGCGCTGGCGCATAGGAGCAGCTCGCCAGCTGAACAGACTTCAGTCATACCATGTGCAAAGGGATGTAGTCTTGCACACATCAGTTCTGTTAAATTCTGTGCTGAACCAGACAAATTTAGGGCAGGCGAGGAAAGGAAGCTCTTTTCACTGTGACCTTGCACCTGCCCCTGTGGCCTCTATTGACAAAGCCTCAGATGATAGAACAAATGTCTGGATGGCCTTTCTTCAGTATGACAGGGTAGGACAAAGAGGGTAGTTTTGGAGCCGAGAGTAAGTCAAAAAATGGTGCATGTACAAATCAGGTAATTGTACATAATACACCAAGGGGACGCCAATGAGAAAGACTAAGCCGAGAGTTGTCAAGGGTGTGAGGAAATGAGAACAATCATACTTTGCTGGTGAGAATGTAATCAACAAGGCGCTGACCAGAATAACGATTTGGCAGTCTTGAAAGATCTAAGGTAACCACATCATGTAGCCTACACTTCTCCTCTCAGGCCCGCTGGAAGCGATGTGGTGCACAGCCAGAAGGAACTGTGCATGAGGACATCTATCACGGCGTCATTTTTACTGACCCAAAACTCAACACAATCTAAAGGACTATCAGTAGGTTTATGATACAGTCAACTGTGGCATTTTTCAGTGGTATTTTAACTCTGCGGCAGTTTAAAAGTCTGAATTCGACCTATGGGTGTCAATATTGATAATATTGAAAAACCACGTTGAATGAAAAGAACCAAATGTTGCGGAAGGTCTCTTTATTACGGTGCCACTTAGCTAAATTGAAAGAACAGACAAAATACTTAATTTCAAGGCTTAGCAAACTGTCCTGCAAATAATAAACATTTAGGCTGTGGCGGCCATGTATAGTCTTTGTTGCATATACTCTTCTTCTTTGCTTTATGCCTTTAAAAGCATTATAACTACTCTAACTCATGAACTATCCAACTTTCCAACCTCCTCTCCTGGTTGTGTATGGACACAAATGCACAGGGAAGCTTGGGTGTGAAGTTTATACAACAGATTCACAGGGGCTACTCTGAAGGGAGAAATAAAATCAGACTGAACAATTATGGGAGAATGTTCCTATTTCTGGCTTTGGGAAGTGAGAACATACCATCCATTTTATTTTTCTGTATACTTCTTATATTTCTTAATTAACATAATTTGAAAAAAGTACAAAACTATAGGCATATGCAATTTTCAGTTCTGGGCAAGTCAACTACAGGTTTGATCTAGCTAAAATAAGAAACAGACAGTTCTTTTTCTATTAATGTTTTTGGAATTTTTTATATAAATACCTATATTTAGAATTAAGGCTGTGAGTGCTTTGCTGATGTTCGGTTTCATAATATTTGGGAAAAGATAAGGGGAAAGCAACTTAAGGAAACAAAATGTGAAGTAGGTAACTGAGCAAGGTCTGGAGGTAAAATGGAAAATTATTCAAGGCAGATAGTGACTTTGTGATGAAAAAAGATGAGGAGACATAATGGTAGAGAAAGAGATCTTTTAAAATGATGGCTTTAAGTTTTGAGACATGAGCTCCAAAAGCAGTGCACATATCATACATTTGTGGGATAAGCAATTTGTTCTGATTCTTAAACTCTTATGGAAAAGCAACAAAATTTGAATTACTGAGTAAAATTCATGATGGATATTATCTAATCAGTGCTAGCTGTCTGCATTTAAAAATACCTTGGGATACAGTTGTTTCTGTTATTGGTTTGCTGATGGTAAAGTTCAGGTCACAAGAGAGCGCAGAAATGCCAAGGAGATGTCATAGCCTGTATTTGATTGGAGGGAATTCTCAGGATTTTGTTATCTCTTTGTTGAAGGTCACAGAGTCTCCTTTCCTTATGGGAAGTGTAATATAATTGAACATTAAAGACGAGTGGTCTCACTTGAATTTTCACTTACCTAACATTTCATTGCATTATTTGCTAGTGAAGTTATTTTAAAGGTTTTTTTTTTTTTTTTTTTTTTTTTTGGTACTGGAGATCAAACTCACAACCTTGCACTTACCAGGTAAGAGCTTGAGCCCACTGAGATAAATCCCTGGGTCTTAAAGGTGATTTTTAAGACTTTGACCAAACCAAAAATAGAGATCATTATACAAAGGTCAGCACACATTCAAGGAGGTCAAAAGCTCTTAAAGAGAATTAATTAAAATTGCATCCCTACAGAGAAGTAAATAAACAATATTTTTCTTGTGGAGCAGTAATCTTGGCCAAGTAAAAGATTGCACTGGTGTGAACCTTAGCTCAGAGTCAAATGGTGACTCATTATCTCAAATGCACAGGAAACTCCAATCTCCTTCATATTCCTCTTGCACACCTATACCTCTGTGCTGATAAGGAAAAGAAAAGCCAACATAATGTTAAACAGTAAACAAGCAAAGAAACTAAACAATGAATGGATTCTACACATTGACATTAATTTTTGAAGTCAAAAATTACTCTACTCTACTTAATCTTTGAGGAGTTCAATTCAGGTTAACCACCCTTGTTCTATTTCAACCTTGACTTTGATTCCTTGAGTGTGGTTAGACGATGGTGATTGCTGCTAAGTATCCTATAGACCGTCTCAGTTTATGACATGACACATATGAAACATCTTTGGGGAAAAGCTTTTCTAGAAATATGAAGTTCATTTTAGATGATAAAGTGTGTAATGTGCTTATAAATGCAAATGAATTGCCCATTAAGGTTATTTGTATGGTTATGTTCACAGTAAAGGGAAAGCCATCCTTAATAAGGAAGTTCTACAATTTATATAAACACTTGGAGAATGTGATCTTTTAGGTCATTTTAAAACTGTCTAAATGTGGTCACTTAGATCACTAGGACGAAAGTGTAATTTTTCGGGTTCTAGGCGGTGGTTGTGAACCTGTAGCATGTGTGTGCAGCAGGCACGCAGAGCCCTCTCTGTTGGCACATGAGCCAAGTATATGGGTTGTTTTTTTCTAAACTAAAACCTCAGCATTCAGGTTTCTTTGCAGTGTTGACACTCTGTGATAATTAAGTGGGTTTTGGCTTCCAGTTTGGGCACTCGTCTCTGAAAGGTTCGCCATCAGTGGTACAGAGTCAATAATCATTCCGCAATATTGCAACTCATCAAGATCTGCAATTAATCTATTAAAAAATTATAGTTTGCAGCTCAAGGGAAATGTTAATGAGACATCTTTGGTTGGCAATGAGGGATTTCACATGGCTCTGACAAATGATGATTGCCTGCTGAATTTCATGGGCAGATGAGTTGATTATTAATATATTAAATATTGAATCAGATTTTATTTAAGGGCTTCATGCAAGGATTTGATTTTATAAAAATGTTGCCACTACTCCAACTAATTTAAAAACTGACCCTAAAGTCCAAAGAATAAATTTAAGGAAAACATCCATGTTGGAGTACAATTTAACACATTTCCCTGGGAAATCAATTTCATGGAATACGGCTAGATTGGCATTTTTGCTTCTTCTGGTACTCCTGAGAATATTGCAAAGACAGCTACATTCAGTGACTGGCTATAGTAATAAGTTTAATTAAGATAGAACAACATTAATTTAATGGTTTGCCTGTGAAGTTGGCAACCTCTCTTTCTCCATGCTGCCAAAATCATAATCTCATGAATATGTCTGTCTGCTAGTTTAGAAAAGCTAGACTGGGGAGTTTGTCTTTCAGGATCCCTACATAAAGATATACTTTCCTTTCGGTCATGCACTTTTCCTGTTTACTCAAGGTAGTGATTTCCAAACCTCTTGGTCCCATAGTCACCATCTCAAAACATATCTAAAACCTAGACTCATGTGACAATGACCATCTTACATTTTTCATTGAAAATTGGGGGATTTCTCACTTCTGATCATAAGTTTTCACATTTTTGTTGTGTATCTTTTAGGTCCAATGATGTTCTGATTACACACACACACACACATACACAAAGTAAAATTGTTACTACAGTCAAATAAAGTAGTCATCTCACAATTGCCCACTTTGTGTGTGTGTAAGTGATCATATGGCACAGTTTCTCCCACATCAGAAACATAAACAAAGAACGAAATAGAAGAAAGATGAATTGGAAACAGGGAAAAGTTAAACTATTTCCCCAAATTACAAATCCCATGATTTAAAAATATTTCAATATGTGTACTCATTGGTCTCATTTATGCTACTAGTTAATCTTAGTTTGTTGAAAAGAAATATTTGTGTTATTATATGTTTGTTCCTTTTTGTAAGAATCTTTTTGTTTGTGTCTTGTGTTCTGAGTAACTACTTTGAAGACAATGATACTCAATGTAAAACCTATCCCTGTTCTCTTATTATTATTATTAGATTATAGAATTTTGTTTTATTTTTTCACAAAACAAAAAAAATTAAAAAGAGCAACTAAAATCACCTCTTACCACATTTAACACACCTGATCTCGATGATATTGACTTGCTTTTTCTAAAACACTTTCCACAGTGTTATTTGCAAATTAGAATGTATGATTACCGTTCATTCAAGCATATTTTCTGCTTGAACTGGGAACAGGCCTGTTAAATGTACAAATCCTCCAACTAGATATGGAATTGAAAACACGAGCATTAACCCTAGCATTTTACCATGTGAAAGTGTTCAATCTCTAGTTTATGGATAGTGGGCAGAAATATGACCATTTCTGTCAATACTGTGAGCAGAAATTCACAAATATAGACTATAGAACTCTAAAGACTCACGGAATTGAGTAAGTCCAGACTAATTGTCATGTTGGGAATATTCTCTGTGAGACTGTTCATAGATGGTTCTTCCATTAGTCTTGATGCAGTAACAGATAATCTGAAAACGTATTTCATGTGTTTTTCAATATTTATAACTGTGGTTCTGCCTTATGTCTTCTTAAAATTCAGGCTGGTTAGCCCAGATTTGGAACTGGGGATGATTTTGCAGCAAAGGGTAAAAAAAAAAAAAAAAGTAGTTACAGAAAAGTCATGACACCTCTTAATTGTAGCATAAAATCATTGCTTCTCAAAGTTTGGGCTGATTTCTAGTAGTTTCTGCATGACTTGGGAACTTGTTAGAAATATATCAGTTAAGTCCCTATTGCAAACCTGTTGAATACAAATCTTCATTTTAACAGAATCCTTGAGTGATCTGTGAGCACATTAAAGGTTGAGAGACATGAATATACATCACACTCTCCTGTACTCATTGACCAAAAGCACTTGATGTGACCAAGTGAGTCAGGAAAGTCTTCACAA